>VMBQ01005198.1:12204-46318 GCA_007657795.1 Dreissena rostriformis
AATAAAGAAAGAAAGAAAGAAATACATGAACGAATGAATAAACGCATGAATGAACGCATGAATGAATGAATAAATAAATAAATACATAAATACATAAAAAAATACATTAATACATAAATAAATACATTAATACATAAATAAATGATTGTATGAAACCCTGTTCTGTACAATAATTTTATTATTATTTTTGGTATTTCGTACTTAAATATAATTAAACTATAAACAAATCCCTAGTGTTTTCAAAATTATTAATCTATTCACTGTCAGTGTGCAATATATTTTATCTTAAAATGTTCTAAATTCATTGATTAAAATATAAATTTATAACCAATATTTCCATTCTTTATTGGTTTAAGACCTAAAAAGGCGTTTTTCTTCATTATTTTCAATAAATAATCGAGAGATCGAGATACCGTGACCTAATACCTTTTCCTTCGTTATCTATAAATAAACTATTTAGTTATAGATCTTTTATCCAGGTTATCTACAGGCTAACCCCATACCAAATGGTATGATGGTAATACCATTGCCTGTCCGTACAGGCTAACTCCGTTAACCTAAGGCCTGTTGAACAGACTAACTCGATTCGTATCGGGTGATACTTTCGTGTTATCGACATTAACGTTTGATTGCTTAAAACCTTGCTTCATAGTTTCATTTTCTAAAACATCAGAAATGTTCGGAACACTACCGTCAAAACATTGTAAGATAAATCAACTGCAAATATTTGATAACACCATGATTGTAATATTGCAATTATTGTCCATAAATGTAAAACAGTATAATAGCTGATTGCCACCCTGTCTCAAAAATACTTTGTAAAAATTCGAGTATTTGTTGTTTTCATACCATTGTCATATACAATGTTAGATAGTATGTACACTAATTCTTACTATATTACTACTTTTGTTTCACATGACCTTTTGATTTGTATACTATTATAAGGTTAAGACTGACGATGCACTATGTATAAGTCGTAATGAATTTCTGTTCTGTTCTGTTTAATAACGGACAGGCGAACATGGGCTTTAGCCATGTACGACCAAGAGCTACGCTGTCCGCTATAAATTCACGACAGGTTTCGTGGTCTCATTAGCGGATTGGGTAGCAAATACGCACTCAGGTCTGAAGCTACGCTTGGCACGAATAACATAAGACCCATTTTCGCAGGACGCGGTTCAATTAAGTAAATTTGATTCATTAATTATTTTTAGCTCTAACTTAAATACTTTTCAAGGTTATGATTTATAAATTGATAATAATGCGTAAGTGAAGGAATTCCTTACAAAAATTATGAATTTGTGAATTTACAAATTAACGATGTATATACATGATTATAATCTGACCATCATTTCGTTGTCGTTCACGGTGGATTAAGTGCGTTTTATTAAAACGTTGGTATACCAACTTCGAGTAATTTGCAATATGGACACTTATAGTTGGTAGGAAAACGTTTTTGAGTAAGAATATAAACACTCAACATCGTGCAGTTTTCCGTCTGCAAACTTATCCAAAACCCAAATAAAAATACGCAATTCGTGGGAAGAACAATGAGTCAGTGTTCCATGAATTGCGGAAAATAATGTTGTTATTGTTTCGACACGCGACGGTTTTCCGTATTTAAGTGCTCGCCGTATAAAGCGGAAATGATAATATAATCCTTGTATCTATTTAACTGATCAGGAGTTCAAACAGATTGTTCTTCCTTACAAACAATTTGAGCCTCGCTCTGTAAAAAGGGTGTTTATTGCATGTGCGTAATGAGGTGTCCGCACAGGCTTATCAGGGACGACACTTTCCGCTTGTATTGTATTTTTAGTTTCAAGGATGACTCTTCTTGACGAAAATCCTGTTGAGCAGGAAGTGTCGTCCCTGATTAGCCTGTGCGGACTGCACAGGCTAATCTGGTAAGACACTTTACGAACATGCATTACAACCCATTTTCACAGAGCGTGGCTCATATTTTTACTTACAGATAACTCCGCTGAGGCCGTAACACCGCTTATAAAGTATCAGAACTTTTTATATTCTATTTATATGTTTGACTATAATTTATTCGTATCGAACAGCTCAATACGTATGTATTTACCCAATTAAAAATTCGCAAATGTTTTAAGAACATTCAGCAATTACTGAATTGCGGAATCTATGTTTTGCAGCATTTTATTTTTGGGATGATTTGGTAATATGACTTTGACCCGACGTGCTTTATGGTTACAAACGTGTTTATTTTTTAAATTTTAACGTATATATTTCTTAAATTGGCCATCGTTCATTTACTTAAATTGATTCCGAAAGTTATTCTGTTAAGTTAGCAATGTTTCTTTTTTCACCATTTTGGGAACGGGGCCAGGGCCCTTCATATTGGGAAAATTCGCGTCGTTTTTTGTTTAAAATTGTGAAATATGTGTTTTAAATTTTAAATTTTAATAAAAGTCTCCAAGTGAATGAAAAGATTAAAGCACTCCCACTTAACTGTTTCAGTGAAATGTGATATTTTAGAACCCGTATAAAAAATCCAGCATAAACTTTCATTTGAATCGGCTTCTTAAGTTCTTTACATTCTTTAAATTATCCTTATACCAAGTTTTAATTCCATTTAAATTTCTGCACTCTCGAACACAAACCAACACAAACCCACCGGTAGATATTAATTTAATTCTGCGCAAAAAAGCCTATGTACACTAAACAACACCCGCTTTTAAACACAGATTTTACTATGAAAAACAAATAGAAAGAAAATTAAATTTCTTTCGCCACCTATTGTCGCCTAGTTCAAAATTATGTCGCCACTAAAACACAAGCCGTTTATAAGCCAATAGAACACAATTCACAAAAAAAAACAAGCGATTGTGTAGCATTAATTAAATCTCAGTACACTGCACACACTTGGCTCTTTCAATGCGGGGAATCAACGTGGTCAGATTTGGAAAAAAAAATGGCCGCCGATGCCTCGTTTACAGGCAGAAATTGAGTCTTCAAACAGGAACATGTACCTTATTACTTACTTGTTTTTAATCTAATGACGCCTATCATAGGGCCAGTCGGAAGAGGTTTCTGCGAGTATCAACCGTTTTCCTCTGGTTGGTCTGAGTGTGGAGAATACTCATATTTCGCGATTTCCTGAACCGTCAATTGTCATTAAACACGGCAAAAATTAAAATCACTGTTTTCACACTAATTAACACTGTTTTAGTACCAGTTGTTCATGTGGACGCATTTTGGTTGACAAACATGGATAACTCGATTGCTCATGGCGTTATTTTCAAGGTAAAGTTGAGTGTCGATTGGTTTTGACGATTGTTATTGAGCACGGAAATGACCCTTATACACGGACAACTTCTTGAACAACGCACATGTCAAGGAATACCGTTTTCTCCACCAAATAAGTCTAAAACAACCTCGCATTGGCATGTTCTGGTACATGTAGCGATACATATCTAATGTAAAGGCACTGTTAATGTTAGTTTCGTATACGAAATTGGCTATCTGGATCGTCAAAATTTTATTTTCAATATGAATTTTATTGCTAGCCTGTTTCAGTGTAGCTGCTTTATGTTATGGTTTCTGAGTATTTGAAAATGTCGTTTTCCTCAAGACAGTTTTATTAATATATTGTTTTTTGGATTGCTGTTTTTTGCTTGAAGAAATCCCTTCAGGATATTGTCATTTAAGTGCATGTTCAATTGTTTTCAGAACAATTTCTGATGCTGAAGGGACAAGTACATACAAACACATAAAGGATAACATTTTACCCGATTACTATACAGTTTGTGGACCGTTTCTGGTACAATGCGTAACTTTTTGGACGAAAATTTACGTACTTATAAAGTTACGTTCGTTTTTCTTAATGCGTAAGTGCGTTTCTATAAACCGAACGTACCGTAAAACTTAGTTGCTATGCTTGAATACTTTCTAAAAAGAAGTCTGATGATTACGCGGACGTAATATAGACATCATTTGAAGATATTCATAAAGTTGATTTCATTTGATTTCATTTGCTTTCTCGAACAAACTTTCGATTAATATGTATACATTTATCAGTTGGAAGTAGCCTTTCTTACACAGAATACAGTTATTTCCCTTGTTTGCGAAATCGCTACGAGAAAACAATGTCAAATGTAAACGAAGTTCAATTTATTGATTCTTTTGAAATTAATTGTGACCCTGCTTTGCTGGGCTGGATTTGCACTTTGTTTAAACAGAAGAGATATTTTTACTGAAGCAAATCTTATATGAAAGGTTAGTCAGATATATTTCAAACTGGAATTGATGGAGCAAACTGGAAAACATGGTAGTTGCAATAATCCAACTCCCAGCTATATTGACCCTCCGGGTCGCTGGGAGTTGCAATTGATTACACGATTTACTATGGACATTTTAGCGCCTGGATTCCGGGCGGTAGTTTATTGATAAAATTAGCAACATAAAACGATTTTCTGGCATGAATCAACACAAATAGATCGTCAATATATCTATAATGCTCAAATTAAAATAACTTACATGATATGGTGTACTCGCAGAAGAAAGATTTAAATCCAAGTTTCAAACACGTCAACCGTAAATGCAAATGTCAACTTTTTTGCGTATGGAACATTTTCGCATTATTAACCAACAGAAAAATTAAAAGAACGCACGCGGTGTGTTTACAACAACATGTACCAACACACGGTTAACCTATGCTTTTCTCCGAACAAACAATTTATGTTTTTAAGAAAGTTTATTTTCAAATAGTAAAAATTTGTTTTAAATGGACAAAAATGTCCTATACAATTTGTTCACATTTTAATTAATGCTTATGTTAATTGTATATGAAAAGCGGTCAGACAACAGACTTTTGGAAGAAACATTCAGCCGTAAGGGAATTATAATACAACAACATCTACAGCAGCAAAATTTATTAGCTCTAAAGCATACAATTGCTTTTTAGCCATATACAAAATAGAAAATAACAAAAGTGTAATGTATGGATTATAAGAATTATGAAAACTAGGAATTGATAAAAAATACAAAAAGAAATCACTGATAAGTAACATAAGTTGTATGACTTTAAATTGATAATGGCTTATCCATCAGATACTTAAATAAGGTTAGACATAAATTAAGAATTCAATCAGTAATATAAGACTTATCACTTTAATATTGATATTGAGTGTAATTTATCGAATTCTGAGAAATACATTATTATACATTATAACATAAAGAAAAACACTGGAGCATGATTTAAGAACAATGATTCATATAAAACAACCCATTCAGTGAAGTGTAACTTGAACTCATATATATATATTCGAACAACATATATTCATATATATATATATATACCACGTCTATTGGTCGAAGCATGCATGATTTATACATTATTAACAAGTTCTATTATCTTATAATAGTATTCGAATCATTAACAAAAATGTGGATTTAAAATATTGCAACCTAAAGTGAATTTAATAATTTAATGAATAATAAATGTCGTTGCATTATAATTTTATTCATAAGTGCCAATATATACTCAGACAATATCAATAAAGAAGCATATACTAGTATTAAATATTATTTACCATATTTATAAATCGAGGGTTTCATTACACAACGTTTTTAAATATTTAAAGTCAATCAACCAAGTTAAATTATATAAAATATTAGATGATTTTGAATCAATGTTTTGTGTTGGTAAAAGAAATAATGATTTCAAGCATTTTAAAGTACTTCATCATATTTAAATACTTTTTGATAAATTTCTTTATATTTCAATGTAATTTTAGTGATCCAACTAGCAATTAATAGTAGGACCCAGCGACGGTTCCCATTAACGATGCACCTTGCTGCTCTTCATACCGCCTTGCCTATGTTCTTATCAATGATATCAGTAAACATAATATCATGACGCAACGACGGTTGTCAATTAGCATGCGCCACGCTGCGTTCTATACCGCTATGTCTTTGTTCTTATGATTGCTATCAGTTAAAAAAAATAGCGACAACACGCGCCCGCTACAGATTTGCCTAAATCTAAATATTATTGTCATAGAAACGTTGAAATCAGTGTACTAAAAGCTACTATAAGTGTAAAATGCGTATGTAGGTATTTGATTACAGACGCATTTAAAATTTCTGATCCAACATTTCTCGAGGTATAGACGAGGGTATACAAATTGACGCTTTGTAGAAAGACTTTTATTTTAGAAAAAAACAGGCGCCATCGTGTTGCTTTTTACGTTTTAAAGATGGGCATGGACAAGTTTTACATGTACGCTCAAGTATACGAGTCCGAGCGCCGTTGCCAGAGGGCTTGTGACCAGATAACGTTACTTACTGGTAAATTGGAGGATTTTAACAAACGCTACGGACGAGTAGTGCAAAATGAGGACAAGTGTTTTCGAGACAAAATGCGCATGCGAATTAAGGTGGCGGAAGGACTGCTGCAGAATCACTGTCAGTACGCGTGCTTGAAGAAAAACGAGGTTCTCGATCTGAGGTTTAAACTTTACGGCGAGAATCCCGACGAGGGCGAGACTTTGTACGCCGGCATTGAGGAATACGAGGCTGCCGCGGACGTCGAAGATGGGAGCGCTGAAGAATCCTAGTATCTGGTCTGATAAATATTATGACGTTATATAAAGTCATCAATGCAACTCAGAAATAGGACGTACGACATAGTGTGGCGTCATATAATGTGTTTATATTTCATTCTAATAATGAATATTCATTTCTCTGTTCTTATTTTTTTTCTTTGTTAATTTGATTTTATGCTGTTTCTTTTTCCATTTCTTTACTTTGCGTGTGTGTGTATGTATGCAATATTTTCTATGTATATATTAAATAGTCTAGCTTAATATCCGCAAACAAATATGGAATATGGAATATGTTCAGTACATATTTTAATTAATGCAGAGAGTTTCATAGCATTTCAACCCGCATACATCTCATTCACTTAGTAAAATAGTAAAAGATACACCAACACCACATTGTACCTTTATTAAAATAACAACTTGTTTAAAATGCAAACAAACGCCCGATATTATTCAACTTACTAATGGAATATGCAACTTATCCGATCGCAGCGAGAATACAGTCATACGAATGTGTCCTTATTCAAACTACACTGTTTTACACTATACAATTTCAACTGCTAGCATAAGACCAGATCGTCAGATACTACGGTGAAAACAATTTGTGCAGTGTAACCTTTCTTTCGCTTTGCTCTAATCGACAATTCACAACTTCCACCATAAACGGTTTGTTATCAAGTTTATGTTTTGAGGTTTTCTCAACAAAATACATGCATATTGATTTCGATTGTAACAGGTATTGTGTTTGTAACAATGTATTAGGTTGATTGAACTCGATTTTATAGACATACTTGAGACATATTTTTTACATTAAAAACGCCGTTCCCAGGAAGAACTCTAAGCTGTACGTACGTACTCAAAAAAGCTCAGAGCATTCAAGAAGAACTAGAAAATATGGATGGATAATACTGAGAGAAAGAGGCATGTTTATTGTCTGAATTTACATAATGTAACATAATCAAGGAGTTTCCTGACAGGAATTGAATTTACTGGAAGGGTATCTTTGATTATGTTAAGTGCATCACTGAATTATAAATGGAATGCCCTAAACAGGAGAAGAACATCATCAGTGTCCTCTGTTAAGAAGGTAGTATTTTTATAATTTCATTTACAGATTACTCATTTCTACTGTACAGTATGGTTTAAGAAGTATTAAAAAAAGTTCTCTGTATTCAGTTGTGGCATTTTTATATAATTATGTACCAACTCAACATGTTTTCACCATATTTATATATATACGCATGTGCCAAATATATAAAAACAACATATTTTACTCATACATTCATTTTCAAGCGGAAGCCCTACATTTTTAATTTCTATGATTTATTTACATTTCCATGAATGCTGCATTTGATTCGAGACAATTGGCATATGCGAAAATCATAAAGTATGCTACAGTATATCTTTTGTTCCATATTTAAAAACATGCATGCATTGCTAAACTATATATCAGGGTATGTACAAGTTGTGATTGGTTCTAAATACAAAATTTGAGATATTGTGATATAACCTGGGTCATTGCAAGATTCCTGATACTTATGCTTTAAAGAAAATATGTTTCCATTTATTTTAAATATAATATTGAAATAATCAGTACAAATTGTGTAAGTTTTTTCATGTGTTGACATTTTTGAAAAGATACATATGCGAATATGTAAATTCTTAATTTTAAAGTTCAAATCTTCAATTATTTTTTTAATTGATTTAAAAAAAAAAAATAAACACATACACTGCTACCATAATTTTCCACAAAAAAGCTTTATTAAGCGCAAAACTAACAACCTCTGCTGAATGTATATTGTCTTATAATTTATGTGTTTGACAAATAAATTAATGTAAATATTTTTCGTAAATATGGTGTTCAAAGTGTAGAAACAATAAAACGGTATTGTTTAAATTATTTGATTGCAATGGTAGCAAATGTTCTACACAATACAAACATTGTCTATTTCATATGTTATTTATTTATTTGTACAAGTAAATGCATTTAAAACATAAAAAATACATTTACTTATAATATTGATGACATTATACCTTATTCCTGACAAAAAGGTAGCGATAACTGAATGTTAAACAAATTCGAAAATCAGAGAATTGCTTTTCACAATTATGTAAGATACAATAAAGTGGGTTTTGCAAAAGGTGTACAGCCTTTATTGTTTAACAAGTTCTTGAAATGGAAATGTACATTACTGTATGTACAAAAAAACAGCATAGAGTTTAAAGTGATATGTTAAAGATAGTTGAAAATAAAATTGTTTGTTGTTAGTTTTCTGTCAATCGGTGCGACCACCTATAAAGAACAAATGTTCCAAATAACTTCTTATGCATTTTATGTGTCCATATTGTTTATAGGGAACTTACAATAATTAAAAATGAGAAATTCAATATTTCAGACAGTAAAGCTTAACAATGACCTTGATTAAAATTTGACATTATTCTTTTTCATGGTTACTGCGCTTATAATAATAAAATAAAATATATTAATGTTGGTGATACCTCATATACAATTTTGTAATTGATGTCATATTGTCCCCAATGGTTTAAGTATTCTAAAATGCCTAAATTGTAAAACCCTAGAAACTAAGAAAAATGATTGTCAAGCATACAGCATCAACAAAGCTGTGCCTTTAATATGACATCAATGTTGATTACAGTTGAACTCTGATCATAGAAAATAAAACTTTATACATTGTAACTTACCAAAAAAAAATATCATTTGCTTAAATGTCATAGTGGTGTGACAGGTTTGATATAAAATAACATATTTGATACATTTCAATACATGTTTTCAGTAGTTTAACTTCAACAGTTCAAACTTTTCAAACCTACTTTTAGTCTTTAAAATTAGCCTTGTATATTTTCTGTACCCAGAGTACATTGTAGTAAACTTTAATAAGAGTACCCTGGGAACTTTTATGTAGTACCTGAGCAGACAAAGACCAATCTAGCTCAACTGAGCTAACCTGTCGACTGGTTGTAATCCACAGCCTCTACAGTATAGTAGATTCTACTCAGTTTTGACAAAATAATATATTCATGATATTTTTTCCAACGAAATAGATCTTGACACTGAACTTCTGCTTAACCTGTAAGTGTGCCAATGAACAATAAAGTGACAAACATATACACATTTGTAAGAAACGCTGTTGGCATATCAATCACTATAATCACAGATTACTGTATCATTGGCACAGCAGTATTAATACAACTGTTAACACACACTTAGATTACACTTGCTTTTTTTACAGCAATTGAACATGCACTTTAATGACAATATCCTGAATGGATTTCTTCAAGCAAGAACCAGTTATCCAAAAAAAAATGTTAATAAAACTGTCTGAAGGAAAAACATTTTCAAACACTCGCAAGCCATAAAATAAAACAGCTACACCGAAACAGGCTAGCAATAGAATTCATATTGAAAATAAAATTTTGACGATCCAGATAGCCAATTTCGTATACGAAACTAACATTTACAGTGCCTTTACATTAGATATGTATCGCTACATGTACCAGAACATGCCAATGCGAGGTTGTTTTAGACTTATTGGGCGGAGAAAACGGTATTCCTTGTTCGTTGTTCAAGAAGTTGTCCGTGTATAAGGGTCATGTCCGTGCTCAATAACAATCGTCAAAACCAATCGAAACTCAACTTAACCTTGAAAATAACGCCATGAGCAATCGAGTTATCCTTTTTTGTCAACCATAATGCGTCCACATGAGCAACTGGTACTTAAACAGTGCTAATTAGTGTGAAAACAGTGATTTTAATTTTTGCCGTGTTCAATGACAATTGACGGTTCAGGAAATCGCAAAATATTCCATGAGTATTCTCCACACTCAGACCAACCAGAGGAAAACGGTTGATACTCTTTGAAACCTCTTCCGTCTGGCCCTATGATAGGCGTCATCCGATTAAAAACAAGTAAGTAATAAGGTAGATGTACCTGTTTGAAGACTCAATTTCTGCCGCTAAGCGAGGCATCGGCGGCCATTTTTCCTCAAATCTGACCACGTGATTCCCCGAATTGTCTTTAATAAAGATTTGAATGCAAACAGACATTGTGGTATATCATCCATATTTCTTCATTCATACATTCCAATAGCATACACGTAACAGAGATATATCGGTAATCATATGAACTTATTTACCTGTCAATCATCGTCTTTCTAGCCTTAGCCGCAAACAGAGACATGTAAATGATGTTAGTATAAAAACAACACTTCAACTCATGTATTTGCACGTTTAAAAATAGTTACACAGAAAAGTATTACTGTCATCAAAAAAGAAAATGTACGTACATACAAATTGATGTTATCCTTGGCACAACTATGGAATCAATGATTTATGTATCATATACCATTCAATACATGTATGAAAAACAAGTATAATACAGCAAAGTATGCAGTTTGTTTGAAACACTTTCTTATAAAAAAAAACTAAAATGTAGTAATCATGCTGGTTTTGTACTAGCGATAAACCATTAATCATGGAACAATGAATAACAGCCAATTTATTAATAACACAGTTAACAGAAAATCATATAAATGCATTGAGTTAACAAGCTAGTCGCTACTTTTTTTAAGAATAACACTGCCTTACTAAATGGTCACACGAGCTTTTACTTACTTGTGGTATTTATTTATTACAAGTTTAACATTTATTCGCAGGCACTGATCGACATACAGATTAAATTTGAACGGGACTATTTCTTCAACATGTTAACTGCCATCTAATGTTTATTTTTAATACTATTTGACAATGTTTGAACATCTGAAATGTGTTATGCCAAATCCGACTTCTGTTTACAGACAGACAGATATAGAATCTTCACAGATATATATAAGTTCACATATGTTGCATCGAAGTAAACCAACAGAACCAATAAAATAGATCCCCATGGCTAATCACTGTATTCCTGGCAAACTTTGAGAGTCCAGGAATCCCTCCTTTGTTGATTTTTGGAAACCAAAACTATCCAATTTGCTCAATGGAATGGCTTGTGCGATACCCAGCGCTTGGCAGAAAGCTTCTAAAGACGGGAAACCAACAAATCATTAAATTGGATAAATGCTAGAGAGGTTTTGTCAATGTCCAGTTCTTTGTTGATTTTGAATAATCTCATAGATTTTGGTATGTCACATTTTGGTATGTAAAGGATGTTATCATTTAGGGCCTCTTACCAAGTTATTGTCGGACAATAAAATGATCGATACTCTAACCTTTCAGACCTAATGCTAATGAGGGTTAAGGGCAGAATCCAAAAGTATTAGACGTAATGGTTTGAGGAATAATCTTTATATAGTTATGTGTAACCAATAAGCGGAGCTTGTAAACTTTGCATATTAATGAGATCGTGAAAGTGCGAGCAGTGTAAACAACTTGAAAAGTAGCTTAATAGTGATAAGTTAATTGGAAATAACGTTAAATTAGGTTAACAAACGTGTTTCTGATGGGTTGCAACCACACCTTACCAGGATATTGCTCATGATCACAGATATAACTTTTTCTGTGAGCGAATGGCAATTGGGTCACGTACTCTTTAATGTAAACAGCACTAAGGGCGCAATTAAAATGCCGCGGGAAAAGCGACTATAAAGCTTTGAACAAATAAAAAACAAATGTTTATAGATTTTGGAGGTTAATAATAACAATAAGATATCGATTTGATCGAAGCAAATAAATCGGGATTTAAGCAATACATTCAGACGGGTAATGTTTACCAAAATTGTGTTTGGAAAACGTTATCGCGATTTCTAGTAAATCAGTCTATGGCTTATTTCCTTAAGACCGGGAAAAAGGAAACAGGACGCATAACACAATGTGGGCACAAAATCGTATTTTTAGTGAAGAAGAACATATATTGCGAGAATAAATAGTACAATACGCAACACAATAATGACTCTACTCCATATTTTGCCTGAGGTATGCATGTACATGTGATGCAGCATTTGTCGAAGTGTTAATGTTGCTTAAAAGTAAATATCATCGCGAAAATAGATAACGCGGGCAGAAAAATTTCGAGTTGCATAGGTATGTCTTAGTAAGGTCTAAACTGATACTTATATACTTTTGCCCGCGCAAGTTCTGTGTATGGTAGTATTTTTTTTTTGCATAGAAAAACCATCAGTTGCTATTAAATTCGAAAAAAAATTAAGAAGACAAATAAAAAAAAAACGATAACAATAAAGGCTTTTTTCGTGATAATAATATATTGCAATACCTATAAAAAGTAAAGGGGAGGGGGAAACTTCATGCTGCTTTGCTGGTGTTTGCAAAATGTAACGTGTTCACAAACAATGTTTAAACTTATGATGTTCGTTGAAGAGATTTTGAAAAAAAAGAAGAAAAAAAAAATCGAAAATGTTGCATTTTAGATGAGTTTCAACATTTGTTCATACAATTTTTCATTTGTATTTTCTATTGCTTTATCGTATGCAGGATAATGTCATAGCCCGAAATTTTCAACTTAGTAAAAAGACATACATGAATTAATAAAAAATGATTCGCCTAATATTGTGGGTACACTAAAACAAAAGGAAAATGTTAATGAACTTTTGTTTTAATTGTAAATGAACATTATCGGGTTATCTTAAGCAGAAGTATGCCGACAATACTCGGTACCACAGGATCGATTCATGGCATGTGTACTTTAATTCAATATTTGTCTCGCCTAAAAATTTAACGGTTTGATATTTTCATAGTATTTACAATCGTTGCACGTTAAATAATCACCCTTATGATTTACTCATAGTAAGGCTAGATTTGGTCAAACCTGTGCATCTTTATTTTTTTGCCAATCGATATAAGCCATTCACTCTTCGTAAAATGTATCATCACTTTTCGATGTGTCGCTGTAAGACTGTACGATTTCACACCGATTGCGGTGCACTATGCTTTACTATCTAGAGAAGCTTCACTTTTGAATAGCATTACAATTGTACTGCTCTAGTTGGGCTCTTGTTATTAAATAGTTAAATAGTAATTTAATCGCTCTTTTATTGCTAGTAAATGTGAATTGTGATTCTATGAGCTTATTTATAATCAGCATTTTATTAAATAATGCGGCTCAACTGTGAGGTTTGGAGCTTCTTTAAACCGATTTTAACCCCCAATGGTTCGAATTGATTGTTCCCAGTCGATAACCATAATTTTGTTCATGTATGTGCGTGAATGTGTTATGTATTTGTGTGTTAAGTCTATTACATGTGTTGTTTGACATACTATTTGGCAATTGGTTCCTTTCCAATAAGAAAAGTGCAGCGGAAGTTTCACTGTGTATTTATTTGAAATTCTTATATTTATAACTAGACATAACATTAAATAACTTATACGTTACCTTATTCGGTTTCTCTATAAATATACACAATGTAGTCCTTTGTAATAGTGAATCATGTAAACATTGCTTGAAGGACTAGTTGAAACGTTTTCTTACAGGTATTTGTTTCTTTAACACAAAATCATAATTTAAACAATGCCAATAAATTGTATGCGTATTATTTTTGCAGACAATTCAGACAACAATGCGAGAGATGCTAAAGAATCGTATCTTCAAGTCAGCCTAATATTTGTTACGTGCATGCACACTAGCGTAATAATGAATATCTATATTTCAAAAAAACTATTGTGTAAAGATTTGATGTCAAATATAATATTCATGTTCAAGTTCTCGTCAATGTAACACTAGGGTATAAAATAAAACAGAAAATGGAAAAGCGTTTAAAGAAGAAAGAGGCACAAAACTGGCTAAAATGTATGATTGCAACATATACGACCAGGGACGTAATTGCACAATTAGCCGAACTTGGATTTAAAGAATTTTACACGGATATACGTAAGGATATGCTTGCAAAACACGGTATACTTGAAACAACGACGTGTAGTTCATGTAGCGATCCTTCCAAACTGTGTCGTCTGTGTTCAGAAATAGGTAATCGCATTTGGGACAACCATCGTTTTAAACGAGCACACTTGAAAGGCCCTTCATGGAGCAATACGGATATCACAAAATGGTGCACTGACTCGTGGGAGTTGGCAAAGTGTAACATGCCTCCCACGGGTTACAAGGACAAGCCAAATGCCAACACAACGGATTTCAATGGCATTATTGGTGCCATATTCAACTGTACCTGGATGCAGACTTATTTTACAGACGACCTTAGCCAGAATGATAACATCTGCACAAAGGTATTTGACAAGTTACCAGTCAATCTTTACTTACCGGTAAATGACGTATTAAATGAAATTTGTATACAATATAACAATTGCATGTGTTTGACTATGAAATTTCTTTCTTGCTAACTTTACCTACAGACACGAGAAGAAGTTAACAAACTACGACACATACATGACACAAACATAGATGATGGTTTTATGGCAAGCTTCTTCGATTGTCTTGTAAATCTCCTAAGTGATCCTGCATATCTGAATAGCTTCACGCCGGCAGTGGATGCACGCACATACCTAAGTCAGGTAATTTCCCTTATTGTTCAAATAACACTGAATATAAAGAACATATCAATAACATGGTGTGTTAAAGTAAATAGTTATACAAGTGTAGAAATTCTCATGACTCGTGTTATTGTAATTAGTCTATTACATGGAAATCTGGAAACACGCTAAGAAGTATAAATGCTAAAATTTCAGACTAAACGTGAGATGCTTTTAGAGTGTCAATTCTGTTCCGTTTCAGCTTCAGCAAGATAATCTGCCATTGTCCGAAAAGGAGGTTGAAGAAATGTTAAAAAAACGCTATGAAGACCAAAAGGAAGGTGAGAGTACTTCATTCACACTTTGTAAAAATTAATATGTCGTAGATGAGACCTATTTACTGGTCAGGCCCGGTAGAGATTAATGCAGTTCTTAGTATTCACATATCTCACTGCATGCCTTGAAGGACAAGTCGTTATCTGGCTCTAGTGTAAAAAATGTATACTACTCTAACGAAACAAAACAGTTACCGGTTTCCCATGTTCATTAAAAAAAAAAATCAAGAACATCTTTTTGACTCTGTTTAACCTACTACCTATAAATCCGAAAAATTACTATAACTCACTTCAGTTATTTTTTCTACTTTGCTAACTAAACGAATACATTTGGAGTATTACACCAATGAACAGAACTGAACAGAACGTATAATTTAAAAGCCGAATACAAATGAGCATCGTTTTTAATACATACAGATTTAAATTAAGTTAATTTGCGCGTCAATATATAACAAACAGTACCAAGGTACAAAGATTAATATTATTAATATCTAATTGTTTTTATTGTGTTTTAATAATATATGCCATTGGCTGGTGATTTGTTAATATATTATATGAAAAAGGGAATGTTTGCCTATATGTTCGGCATTCGCTTTGCTATATAGTCATAATTGTAAACTTAATGTTTTTTGTTTCAAAATTGCACTTAGTGTCAAGTAATTTATATACACGTAAATAAGTTTTAGCTTGAATATTAACTGAATACTACTTCCTATTTGCCGGGGTCGGTTGCTGCTTTATTCACTTCTTAGGTGAGCATTCAACATACCCATATCACTATTTTTACTACAGCTATTCACTAAAAACTGCACTCATTTATTCGTTGTCATTGTTGGAGGTCACTGGACAATGTTCATAATTATGACCTGCGATTTAGCAGTATTGCGACCGTTTGTGTACCGGGGGTATTTAGATTTTTCAGAATAGCGTACAACAACTCTATATCTCTATATCTACCAAAGGTATTGGAAGACGATTGCGCATATGTGTTCAGGGTCTATATAAACTTGAACAAGACCTATAACTGTGCCAAGCCGTTGAGTAGATTATTGTACATTTTTTGTACTTTTTGTATGATGAGATTGAGGTTAATGTTTGCATTCAACGAGTTTATATCTCTGTACCTTCTCTTGGGATCTTAATGGAAGGCCACTGACCAAGACCTATAACCTAGATCAGCCTATTATCAGAATACTTTCCCATTTTGTAATTAGACAACTCAGATTAAGGTTTTCTTGCAAGTTGATAATCCCATTAAAGTTTCCATACAACAGGGACAAACCTGTAGAACTGCTACTGAAATTCAATTGAATCTTCAAACGTATCTTTGGGATAATCGCATATGGTTACTGTCCAAGGTACATGAGTCAGACCTGTAATTTAGCATAATCATATCCCTTCTCGTAAGTATACATTCAGGCTAACATTTGCTTATCTGAATCTACTTCATTCATTAAATACGTGTGCACTTGGGATTTTAAAGATCATGCAAGTCGCGATTCGTTTAGGTTAATTTTACACGAGTATATAAGTATTTTTTATTAATTTGTGTATCAAAACCTTTATTATATATATTACACCTTTCCCATATATAGTAAAAACAAAACGCACAACAGTAATATCAAATGAATTGAAAACAAGTTATGCATGATATATGAGTATTGTACTGTATACTTATTGGACTGTATACAAAGATGTTTAAAAGCTACATGTATTATTTCAGAGTTTCGCGGAGATTTAATACGACTGTACACAACGACGAAAGATACTGTGTCTATTTCACCATTACGGGAGGGTCATGACAAACCTATCTGCGATATCTTTGTGTCGCCTAAATTGAGACACTTGACAATTGAGAAGGACGGTTCTCGAAAGAAAGCGGAAAACGCGATAGAACAGTACAGACACATATTTTTCAAAGATGAAAAGCTCTGTAGTCGTGTGTTTATTCTAGGAGAGCCCGGCATGGGGAAAACTACATTCCTTACTAAACTTGCTCTTGAATGGTGTGAGGCAGTGTCTTTGCACAATCCTAATCATACGGCTACATTTAGTGATGTCGATACACTTAAGGCGTTCAAGTTTCTCTTTCACATATCACTGAGAGATGCAATTGACCAACGTGTGGTGGTAGAGATGATCAAAACACAAATTATTGATAGGATTTACACGGGTGATAAACGCGAAGTTTTCTTAAAACTTTTACACCAAATCCTTGAAAGAGAGACCTGCATTGTAAATATGGATGGGCTTAACGAGTGGAGTGATCCTTTGCATAAATATGTTTCACCGTTAATGGCAAATTGTCATACAAAGTTTGTTTCATTAATAACAACACGACCATGGAAAATGTCGGATGAGCGAATCAAGGATTCTGACATTGACAGACTTTTCGAAATTGAAGGCATAACTGATCCAAAGGAGCTAACGAAGAACATACTAATCAGTTTTCACTCTGCCAATCAAAAGTCACAGACAGAATTCATGGAGTACGTAAATGAACGTCATTTGAGTCAGCTTCTTACGTCACCATGGTTGCAGACATTGTTAATAAGCTTGTGGATGAACAATACCGATTTTAAAGGTTCCCTGTGTGAAATAAATTGTATTCTACTTGACCTACGTTTTAAAAAAGGAAATGCAAAAGAAGGCTATTTCAGGAAAGGTACTTGCTTTCCGTGCTTCTCGAACACGAGCTTTATTGAACCACAGCTTGCAATTTTAGACGCCCTTGCTAATGCTGCATTTCATTTCACGTTTTCATCAAAAAAATCCCTAGTGTTTTCCAAACGGGAATTACTGGATTTTATGTCCAAAGAGCAATTGCAATTCTGCCTCGACGCTGGCCTGTTGACGGTAATATTTAAACCCACAGTATTTTTAAATAGTCGATGTATGTCATTTGTACATGAGACGGTCCAGGAATTCTTAGTTGCATATCATATAGCAAATTCAAAGACGGACGTTAGTTTTCTGATCAAAAATAAATACAATGTGTTAGAAATGAGCCAGATACTAATTTATCTGTGCGGGCTTAACTGTGAGAAAGCCAATGAACTAATAAACCGTCTTACTGACGGCGACTTCCTCAACGACATAAACCATGCACTAAGCAATTATATGATCCATTTTGAAAGTGTGAAATCGGAAGCATTTAATACAGATTTTAAAGCAATACAAAACATTCGAAAATCACAATCCCATGAGACGGACTACGACTCGCGTATCTTCGCATTATCATTCTTATTCCAGCGCATGATGATGGCTGGTTTAATTGAGGCTAAAGCCAGTGGTAAGAAGGATATTTGTTTGGAGTGCAGGGACTTTATATTCAATACATATTTGAAAGAGTCCGAATCAAATGCATTACGTTCATTGTTAATGATCAACAAATCCAATGTCAGAACACTTATTTTAGAAAGCAATGTACTGCAAATAAGCGAACTATTAACAGTCCTTCAACTGTCAAGTAATTGTCTTGAACGTGTGAAGGCCAAAGTGGCTTCGGAAGTATATCGAGCATTTCATAATTTAAAGCTTAAAGAACTGCATTTTATCGGAACAATCAACGTATTATTAATATCTGATGTGCTTAAATCCCTGTCTAAGTTAACGTATTTATATATAGAAGATTCAACTTGTAACAAAAAAATCTCTATCCCTGTCACATTAAAATATTTAGAATTTAACAAAATGACATGTAGTGATGTGTTCCTGAAAAGGTTACTTGTACAATTAGCTTTATTCAAACACGATATATCGGTACATTTCGAAAATTGTGATGTGAATGTAACCGATTGCAATACGCCCAATCTTCGATCAGAACTGTTGCCAATCGACATGTCAGATATCAGAGTATTTGTAAAAAATGGTAATAATGACCTGTTCGGTTTGCTGCGATGTACATCTATCGTGTTACTTGGCCTTTTGACCACTGATGATGCTACATTAGCATCAGACATTTTACCCACACTCAGTAAATTAGAAACGCTTTATTTACGTGGGACTTATACGGGTCATTGTGCTCTTCATCTACCTGCGTCGTTGCATGTCATCGATCTTCATACAGGCGAATGCTCCTCTGAATGGATGTGCAGCTTGTTGATCAATCTTTCTACATTAGATCATCCTGTAAATTGTCAGCTGTGGAATTTTGTAGTTGTATCACGTGGAGAAGATTGCGGTGCTGATTCAAATAAACATGTTTCTGACTTGCGATCTAAACTATTGTCGTGTGACATGTCTAATATCACGATATTAGTGGAGAATGGAAGCAAGGATCTGTTTGAAATATTTTGTGATACAAGTATAGGGATCCTGGACCTGGGAACTGCTGATTGTTCACTTGCATCAGACATTCTTCCCACACTCCGTAAATTAAAAAGACTTAAGTTATGGGGGACGTATATGGGTCGATGTGATCTCCAGCTGCCTGCATCGTTACAATGCGTAAGTCTTCATACAGGCGAATGCTCCCCTGAGTGGCTGTGCAGCTTGTTGATCAAGCTTTATGAATTAGATCATCCAGTAGAATGTGCGCTGGATAAATTTGAATTGCAATCACGTGAAGAGGATTGCGGCGCTGATTCAAATATACCTGATTTGCGATCTAAACTATTGTCATGTGACATGTCTAATATAACGATTTATGTACAGAATGGCAGCATGGAACTGTTTGAAATATTTCGTGACACAAGTATAGGGATCCTGAATCTGAGAACTGCTGATTGTGTTTCACAAATATCGGACATTCTGCCCACACTTAGTAACTTAAAAACGCTTTATTTATGCGGGACTTATACGGGTCATTGTTCTCTCCAGCTGCCTTCATCGTTACGCTGTATCAGTCTTCAGACAGGCGAATGTTCCTCTGAGTGGCTATGCGGCTTGTTGATCAAGCTTTCTGCATTAGATCATCAGGTAAAGTGTGAGCTGTGGAACTTTGTAGTGCAATCACGTGGAGAAGATTGCGGCGCTGATTCAAATATACATGTTTCTGACTTGCGAGCTAAACTATTGTCATGTAACCTGTCTAAAATCACGATATTAGTGAAGAATGGCAANGTCTCATATCAAGATATTAATAAAAACTGGCAGCATGGAACTGTTTGAAATATTTCGTGACACAAGTATAGGGACCCTGTCTCTGAAAACTGCTGATTCGCAAGCATCCGACATTCTTCCTACACTAAGTAAATTAGACAGGCTTAATTTATTGGGGACGTATACGGGTCATTGTTCTCTCCAGCTGCCTTCATCGTTACGATATATCAGTCTTCATAAAGGCGAATGTTCCTCTGAGTGGCTGTGCAGCTTGTTGATCAAGCTTTCTGATCTAGATTATCATGTAGAGTTTCAGCTGTGGAACTTCGTAGTGCAACCACATGGAGAAGATTGCGGCGCTGATTCCAATATGCATGTGTCTGACCTGCGATCTAAACTCTTGTCATGTGACCTGTCTCCTATCAAGATATTAATAGAAACTGGCAGCATGGAACTGTTTGAAATATTGCGTGATACAAGTATAAGGTTCCTGGACCTGAGAACTGCTGATTGTGTTTCACAAATATCAGACGTTTTCCCCACACTTTGTAAATTAGAAACGCTTGATTTATGGGGAACCTTCATGGGTAATTGTTCTCTCCAGCTGCCTGCATCGCTAAAATGCATCCGTCTTCAGACAGGCGAATGCTCCTCTGAGTGGCTGTGCAGCTTGTTGATTAAGCTTTCTGCATTAGATCATCCTGTAGAATTTGCGCTAATGAACTTCGCAGTGCAAAAACGTGAAGAAGATTGCGGCGCTGATTCCAATATACATGTGTCTGACTTGCGATCTAAACTCTTGTCATGTGACCTGTCTCATATCAAGATATTAATACAAACTGGCAGCATGGAACTGTTTGAAATATTGCGGAATACAAGTATAAGGATCCTGGACCTGAGAACTGCTGATTGTGTTTCACAAATATCAGACATTTTCCCCACACTTTGTAAATTAGAAAAGCTTGTGTTATGGGGGACGTATACGGGTCATTGTGTTCTCCAACTGCCTCCATCGTTAAAATGTATTTGTCTTCAGACAGGCGAATGCTCCTCTGAGTGGCTGTGCAGCTTATTGATCAAGCTTTCTGCATTAGATCACTATGTAGATTGTAAGGTATTGTAGTTTGTTGTGCGAGCGGGGAAGATTGCTGCACTGATTCAACATTATATGTATCTTACTTGCAATCTAAACAATTGTCATGTTACATGTGTTATATCGAGATATAATTCGAACAGCATCAGCGCAAACCAGTGTACATGTCGCTGGTCAACAAAGAAAACGAAGCAAATTATTTTATCATCGCGGGTCACCAAGTCGGCAGCAAAAGGCATGGTCATCAACTTGAGACAGATGTGCAGGACTGCAAACTTTGGTCTTAATCGGTAGTCACAATTTAAAACCATGTAAGGAGCGCAAAGAAAAGTCTTTGTAAAGTTCACCTACTCAACAGGGAAAACATATTTTTTTAAAGCATTCATCGCGGAAGCAACTCGTATACAATGTTAACTCATTGGTGCATACTTTTGATACTATTACCTGAGAGTACGCTCGAGTTTTCGATGACTTGATTTAGTATCTAGATAATTCATTTGCCGGAATTGACTATGTATGCTTTTGAAATCTGTAAATGTGTTGTGTGTTTGTCTTGTACTAACGTTATTGTTATTTTTACGTCGCTTTGACGCGAACTGCTCAAGGAGACAGTTTGGATTATTAACGTGTCGTATTTCGATTGAATTTTATACTTTAGTAAATTGAACCAAGGTTTGTGTATGCAGCTTATAAAAGTACGTGTTCATAATATAAATAAATAATGATGATGACGATGTATGATACATTACGCGTGTATGTCAGTTTCTAGCAAAATATCGGTATAAGAAACGCCGACAATTGTAATAATTGTATCTAATATATTTATGGCATCCTAGAACTAACCGTTTGATTTAAAATGACATAACTTTGATCATGAACGAAAGCATTAAAGCATATACAAGTTTTCCTTAAAACGCGTTTAAATTCTTCTAACCTGTTTGTTCACGCTATATATAGTATGTGTGTAAATAAAGTGTCTTCATTTTTTCACTTGTTTCGGCAACTTTTCTGTTCCTTTTAAAACTGGGGATACTGTACATACAAGTATTTTGGATTTAAGTTGCCCTTATTATTTTTAGCTTGTTTTGTTCACATGTTTTTTCAGTATCGAGGGTTATTACAGGAACAGCGTCATTTCGAACAACTATGTATAAACTTGTTTTTAAACGGTACACAGTTTACAAAATATGATGATGGTGTTTTAAAAAGTTTTGTATAGGGTATTATTGAACCAGCTGTATGAGAACATCATCATTTCGAATATTTTTTAAAAAACGTTATTAATATGGTGTATAAACTGTAATGATGTTCTAACAAATTTTACATAGAATATTATTTTACTGTATGCATCTATGATTACAAAGTTTTGCATAATTGATTCGTTCTAATTGGATAATCCGCTTTCGTGATATGGGTTTCATGTCCTAATGAACCCAATACGTATGCAAATTAACTCATACTTATATATGACCATAATTCCTGTTATCATCAAGTTTTTAATTGACGTCATAGCATTGCGCGTATCTTGACGACATTTCTTTTCATACGTCAAACTTTGTTTGGCGCGAAAGTTTACATTGTGCCTGAAACCGAAAGTGAAAATGATATTCGTTATGCAGCGAATAAATATCAGGTGTGGCCCTTATACTACAAACAATTGCACCTTGTATGAACATTGTGTTGTTAATTGATTTGCTGTTTTCTACATGTCATCGTTATTTGAACTGTCTAGAAATTTACGCCATTGGCGTTTATGCAATTAGACTGTATAATCCAAACTATTCATAAACCAATGCACAGAAGAAACATGCTATTCGATTCTTAAGTAAATACTTGAGATGCCTTCTTACTATACCCATAAAAGAAGATTTACTTCAATATATGGATTTTTTAAATCTATGGCTTAGTACTGACGTTTCTGCAACTTTAATCTTATTTCAAACTTATTAAAAAACATTTCTGTATAAACAGTTTCTTTTCTTTCTACATTGTTCAGAAATGATTTTTATCTTGTTTATATGATGTTGAGAGCAATATGTAATTTCAAATAACTATGTATTTATATTGTTATTATTTATAAATGGTTCTTTGGATAATAATAATGTTTTAAACAGTTTTGTGCAGAGCATTATTTTATTAATGGTACTGTATGTCTCTATACGCATATGTGTCAATGTTTGCCAACTTGAAACGAGGATACATTAATGCAATAGCTTCGAAGTGGTTCGGACACAGTACATTTTACAGTATCCATACGCTACAAACGTTTTCTGTGATACATGATATTTGAACCAAAATATAATTTATCAATTTTATATTCCAGTCTGATTTGGATTTGTGTGAGCATTTTTATAAATTATATATCAACTTATTAAAAAACAATTATTTATTGTACATGTGCAATGCTATTGTGGAAATAAATACATGCTAACCTTTTTATTTATATACACCTAATTCCCATTTTGAGGATTTACAGTCACCAAGCCTAGAAACTAATATGAAAAGTAGATCCCGTACATTTTAATTATAGTTCTCATTGCAAAATATGTTTCCAGTTCTTGCTAGAATCGATAATTTTGTATTAACTCTATATTTGTGATTTTATCTGTTAATATTTGTTCAATTGCACATTTGCACTGAATAAATTACATTCATTTTCAGTGCGTTTGAAATATCGTTTTAAGACATTGCTTTTAACTTTTGTTAACAATGACGATGACTTTTTATTTTGCTAAATATTTTACGTAATTTTCATTTGATTTTTTTACAGTTTGATGCGTTTTTCAGCATTGAAAATCTTTTTAAATATGGAAAAAGTAGTAAAATGTAATGCACAAATATGTATGTATTTCTTTTCAGAATGATATGTTTTTTATTGTTGTATTGGATATGTATTATCGTCGTAGAGAGCAATATTGCCTAATTAGAAATCATTTATTGTGAAAACCAAGTTTTCATTATATTTCGTATTTGTTTATTCACAATGAGATCATATGCAAAAGTACGGCAAGTGATTTTATATGTTTATTCGGACTTTACGCGTATGTTGGTATTGTTTCATTGAATTTTTTAGAGGCCATGTGTTTAAATTTATAAGATTACTGAATGGGCTTTGATTTGCCCATATAGTGTGCAAGTACGCATGTATATATATATATATATATATTTTATTTTTTTTATTACTTCAATTTATTGAGATTGTCCGACACTTTCTGAAAAACATACAATATTAACAAGACATTGTGTTGAATCATGATAGAGGTAAAATATGTTTTATTTTCAATATATAACTTTTGTTCCTGTTTTTGTTTTTTTGGATTGACGTTAATAACATATGGTGTTTCAAAGTGTGATTTGAAGTGTATTGCCTGTTTGATGTTATAGTGTGAGCCGCGTCATTCGAAAATGGGTCTTATGCTATATGCCAGCGTTGCTCCAGATCAACCTACGTATCCGCTCTGCCTGGTCACGAGCTACCCTGCCCTTTATAAAGTCACGCAAGGTATCGTCGTATCATTAACGAACAGGGTAGCTTATGACCAGACTGAGCGGATGCTCAAGATGGTCTTGATCTTGAGCTTCGCTGGTCGCATAAGAGATAAGACCCATTTTCGCTTGGTCTTGTGATAATATGTTTTTGATGACATTCCTTTTTTAGAATGTATAGCGTTTAACTGATGTTTATATGTATAAAATGTATAATTCAAATGTAATTTGAATATAATTAAATGACAAAACACTTAATAGTATCCGGATTATGCATATAATATTGTTTGAAAAAAATCCCGAAATAATTGTGTAAATTTATAATGGCACATGTTTGTTTTGATAATATTTGAAAAACAAAATGTTTTCTTTTAAAAAATGCTTTTGTTCTTGAATGCATCGACGGACTTTTTCTCATGAAATTACACATGTATATATATCGTTCCGGTTGTAGCGCAGGCGCGAGTGCAAGCTTGCAGCCTCTGTCGATTTGCAACTATTTATGGTCGGGTGCAAAATTTCATTTCAATTTTGCAATCGACAAAATTGCTTTGCACCTGCATTTTAAAGTAATGGTGTTCGGAATGCAAATTTCAATTCCATGAATTACTACAACTGCGGAGAAACCTTTGACGATATGTCCATCTGTTTGGTAATATATATTTATTCAATGCTATACATGTATATGATTATACAACGGTGTATTTGTTCTGTACGTGAAATAAATATACATATGTATTTCATGTTTGCGTATATTCATATTATTCACCTATGCTACAGTAGCTTATGTTGACCGTTTGAAACTAGGCCAGGAAAGGAAAGTTATAAATTTGGACACGTATCATACTTATAATTATTTTATATTTGAATATTTGCCGTTTTAACAGTATTTCGGTCATATAAATGCAGTTTTTAATCCTTCATAGTTCATGACCAGAACTAGATAAAAGTAATTAACTGGTACTTATTGTACATATTTATGCACTTTTTCTGACTGGTGCCCTACTTTGATCAGATTCGGGGGGGGGGGATGACGTCGAGATTTGTTCATGACCTTGTTATGTGTTAGCAGTTACAAATTTCGGGTAAAAGTTCTGAAACAAGATAGACAAACCCGACGTTTTAGTGAATACTATGTATTTTTTTCAGCATCTGCGAAAGGGGACCAAAACATCAATCCGTGGCATGAAGCACCCTCATTCGAAAAGCTACCCTTGCCAAATTATTCATGTTTTTTCGCAATTAGATTTGAACACTATCTAACACAATCTTTTGGATGCATATCAACACCGGTTGTACAGCCGTTTCTTGAAGACACTTGTAATAACATCAATATGTCAATTATTGATAATGCCAATAACCTATTCAGGTAAACAAAAGTGTTTCAACTGTTATAAATACGTAAAGAAAACCAAAACACATGTTATACATACGGAATATTACGCTAGTCAATAGTTCCAAGAGTATCAGTCGAATGGCTGTGTGATGACGTATCACACGAGAGGCGGAGCCTCGTGTGTGATACGAAATAGTGCAAGCCAATAGACTGATACAAACACTTGGAACAATTGACTAGCGTTATATTCCTTTTATTATATACAACAACTAACAAAAACAGTTATCAATTGTATTTTTTTGCTTTCGCAAAACTGACAAAACATTGACTAAAATGTGACGTAATTAAATGTGACGTCATTAAAGTGTGACGTCATTAAATGGATCGAAGAAAGTAGTCCGGCTAGTATGGTAATACGGAATCGGAAACAGCGAGTAGCGTAATACGGATTTATTTCAACGATTGATACAACCTGTATTTTGTTAAAAGCATTAAACAGGTATATAATAAATAGAAAGTACGGGATATAAAGTAGAGATGCATTTATGATTATGTCTGTTTCCTGGTGAACACATTTCTATTTCAATTTCATAATGGTAGGGGAAGCAATATCATATAAAAATTAAGTAACACACTTGCCAGCGATTTCTAAAACAATATTGTAACAGTTGTGACAAACCAGTGTAAATTCGCCAATGGTGATCTTTAGCTCGGCTGTTTTAGAAGAAAACCCGAGATATTGTCATAGCCAGCCCGTCCGCCGTTCGCAGCGTCCGAATACTTTGACGTAGGCCTTAACTTTCGCAATATTGAAGATAGCAACTTGATATTTGGCATGCATGTGTATCTCATGAAGCTGCACCATTTGAATGGTGAAAGGTCAAGGTCATCCTTCAAGGTCAAAGGTATTTTTTTGTTCATGTATATCTCATGGACCTGCACATTTTGAGTGGTGAAAAGGTCAAGGTCAATGATGACCTTCAAGGTCAAAGGTCAANGCTAAACGTTGGCACCCGCTATGCGGTGCTCTTGTTTAAGAATTGGTTTTATTTAAAAATATAAATATATATGGTCACAACTGTAACTCATAAAGAACATTATTGTGAAATTATTTATTTTAAAAAAAAATGACTTCGTGTATAAAGCCAAAACAGGCACACTTTCGTAACCATGTTTTAATGCGTTAAGTAAAGAGGATGCAGCAGGCGACATCTCTGTTAAACATTGTTAAAGATCCACTTTGTAATTTTGTACAAGGAGATAAATAAAACGTTATATGATAAAGATTGTTGGTCAACATACCACGTCCCTTTGTGAGCAACATTCCACGTCCCTTGTGGCCGTGTTTTCAAGGAATATTAATATTTTTTAATTCCTGCCCAGTGTGAACCAAGGAATATCCCTCACTTATTTCCTCACAATGAATGTGAATTAAATGACTTTAAATGAAGCGGATCTAAAACTATGTAGCATTACGATTCTAATGATGTGAACCATTACAGGTCTACTGACGTGCAATATCACAGGTCTAATACCTTGTGACTTAACTGGTTTAAAACAGTGTAATATAACGGGTTTATTCACTTTTATCGTAAGCGATCTATAGCCTTATCCCGGATAAGCACGAGTTTAGAAAAAGCCACTTATCACCCCGGTACAAACAACGCTGGTCCATTATATCAACCAATGATAGCTTACTTTAAATCATAACGGTTGAAACAGTGTGTGATTTTTAAAGGATTATACATGGGTTAGCTTTATTTGTACCAGCAGATTAGTGGGTGTTTCCAAAAAGTATTGTTTTCTGGGATACATATATTGACGCTCTATGCAACGGGTCTACTACCGTGCAACAAAAAGGGTATTATACTGGTAACATAACGGTTTAATACAGTCTAATATATCTGGTCTATTGAGATGTAACGTAAACAGTCTATTGACGCGTAATGCGATGTGTAACACAGCGGAAATTATATAGTATAACATTTCGGGCATATGACTGTGTTACATATCGGGTCTAATGACGAATTATATAATAGGTTAAATGACGTGGAACATATCGGGTATGTAGACGTGAATAATAACGGTCTAATAACGGGTATCCTAACGGGTCTAACGGGTGTAAGTACGTGTCAACGTTACAGTTGCAACGATGTGTAAAGTATCGGGTCTGATGACGTGTAACGTAATGATGTGTAATGTTGTGTAACATAATGATGTGTAACATATTATAATAAAGGGCCTGATATGGTTTAACGTAACTAGTTTTTACATGACGAGTCTAACGAAGGGTAACATAACGGGTCATATGACGTTCAACGTTACAGTTCTAACGACGTATTACGTATAGTAAATTATACAATGCTTTTGTACATGGTCAGTGAAAGACTAAGATTATCCAGAGACCCATATATGCACGTGATTCCTTGCAAGGTTCTCTGCGCATTCGCGTGAAATAATCCGAACTATTACGGCGGTATGCGTATGTATTCAATTAAATTAATCAAACAACTATCGAGTTACATCGTATAATACATACATGTTCTGTTTGGTTTATTTCTAATTTATCGCAGTTTTGAATATTCAGAAAATAAAATGGAATGGCGAATGTTTTCCTTTAAGAAAATATGGACATTGAACAACGTACATATTAATCAATTTATCTATGTCTCACAAATGACCTACGCAATTGTAAAATACATTGTTATTTTGTGAAACGTGTAAGACACCTGCAACTTATAGATATACTCCTCGGCAAACATGTCAATTGCACGTGCCCGATAATATATAATACTCCCCAGCACAATTAATAATTCCACGTGCCCAAACAATATATACACTCCTCAGCACAATTAGTAATTCCACGTGCCCAAACAATACATACACACCTCAGCACAATTATCAATTCCACATGCCTAAACAATACATACACACCTCAGCACAAGTATCAATTGCTCGTCCCCTAAATATCCGTAACTTCACATTCACTAGCGAGAGGAACAAATCAGACATCTTGCAATTACATCGTCCGTAAGATGAGACTTTCTGTAGAAAGTTCACAAGTGTGCAGTTCATCTTAATGATGTAACGATATTCTTGTTTACAAAGATCATTGCTCTAAGAACGACAACTCAGAATACCTAACAGAAAAGTCTATATGTACGTAAATACTTTCAAATGAACTTGTTTAAACAAATGTAAGAAACTGCACACAATATACAAGTTTAAGTGCCTACGTGTTTATTGGTTTTTACGTGATGCTTGTGTTTGTAATTAAAAGCTGCTTGCAAAGAAAGTTTGTTTTCGTCCTCCGCGACGCTTGGAAATATACGGGAGGTCTCTTTTCATATTTCGCGTTTTGTAGACTTGTAACTGCGTATACGTTTCGAATCGACCTGGAATGCAAACATAGATGTTGTCACAAACAAACAATATATACAGTCGGTATAATTTCAATTTATGTGTAACATCATTCATATCAATGAAATTTTTAAAGTATGAAGTACTCAATATTAGATTGTAAAATCGTAAATCATGCATATTATAAGATATTACATTATATTTATTTTTGGGTATATATATATATATTGTCTGCCCTATGTTAGACATATTTTGCAGCACTATTAGGAATGTTACCGACAACTAAAAGATATAATGTCCAAACTTAGCGTTTCAATTATTAGAAACAAAATGTTGCAGTTTGTATGCCGAATACCTAATTGATAATAAGACCCTTTACATGGTGATATGTTTCTATTATGAAGGCTCATTCGTCTTTCAATCGTTCGTAGTGGGTCAGCTTTGATCGAGATATTGTAAACCTTGCATGAAGCGATGGACTATTAACGGTTATGTGTCCCACACAAAACAGAACAGAACATACCGTGGTATGATACCTGGCTTTGGGCTTGAAACTATTGTATCCGATGAAAACAATACAAAGATCAAATATAAAAGACGCTTAACCGTCGATAAACCTCGTGAAACAGTACTCTGATATATTAATGACTTCGTAATGCAAATCTGACTAATCAATAATGACCTATTTGATCACGTGGTTATGTTACGTTGTTATGAGTAGACTGCGCATTTGTATCGAATCCGGGAGTGCGGTGGACGATTACATTATAGATATTACAAATGGCGAAATAACTGACTTATGACCGTTGATCATTATGATGTTAGTACATGGTTGTTATTCGTTCATTCGTGTTTTATGTTATTGTTTGTTTGAAACAAGTCAATGCGTTGTCTTTACTGGCAAAGTGTTTGTATGACGATAGTTCTACTATGGTTGATATTTAATTTCGCTGTCTTGTGAAACAAATGCCCACCATTTACTGTCAAGATAAATGAGTGTTGCTTCTTTTAATGAGATCCAATTTCGTGTTCATTGTTAAATGGAAGAAAACTAGTTCCTGCAACTTAGATATTATTGTAAAACTAAACGCGACTTGTTTTCTATCGACAAAGAAGGAAATAAAGTGTGGGTTATTCTGCAATAATTATGGGCGGAGCTTAATGTTTCGAAAATAGTTCCGAATAAATAAATAAAATATTGCAGTAAAATGCACGTGCTAAAACCCGCTCTAAAAGAAATGTAATAAATGTAGCATGTATATAAATGTAATGAAACAACAAATTGTATATTTGGTGATACGTGGCGTAACCACGCTTACAAAGAATGCTATTTGTTAGGGAACGTAATTAAGAAAACATTTATAGCATGTCAGCTTTTCAGTAGCATCAATAAACGTGACGTCATTCTGTTTCTACGAATTTTGTTCTCAATGAAAGTGACGTCATTTGCAAAATATTTATGAATGAAAACGACATCATATGTTTGTTACGATTCAATGACGTCACTAAATAGCGTACTTTGTACAAAGTATTGAAAAAATAAAGTTCACGTCCAAAAGCTTAAACCAAATCAATCATAATCGTGTGAGAATCGAAATAATAATTTTCTATGATGGTTTGTTGTCGAATAACCAACAGTAAGAAGTAAAGATGTGTGTTATCAAATCACTCGTGCTTCGCACTCGTGATTTAATTCCTACGCATCTATACTCCTTACTGTGGGTTATTCGACAACAAACCATGATAGAAAAATATTATTTCTTAAACATATATAGTTCACGTTTAATTAACGACGCTTATTTTTAAATGACAACATATGTATGCTTTTTAAGAATAAAATTAGAACTTATCGTTATGTATTAATTAAATGTTTGCAAAAAGGTTTGGAGTTTTTTAAGAGCTGTTTTGTCGCATATAAAAAACATAAATTTGATTTAAACTAAGTGTTCATTGTTTGTAAAGTAAACAATTCGATAGTCATTTAATGCAGTAAACGTATCATCGCTTTAAATTTAAAACAATACAAATGCTATCCAACTAAACACCTTTATGGCCAAGTCTTTATAAAAGGATCTAAATCTATTTAGTTCATGATCGATTAATTCCATGACTATATAGAGGATTAAACTCAGCAAACTAATTGAATTACTCGTACACGATAGTACTTGTCCCTATTCCCACGTTCTGTTATTGATTATGTTTATCTAAAGGTATCAAAATGTCAAATGGGACATATTTCTATCAAACGTTATTATCTTGCTATGGAGAATCAGATGTTTTGTAAATCAAGTTTCTTCCTTTTGATACACTAAGTTCATGAATACCATAAATGTATGCATTGATCTTAATATGTATTTTTCGAATGTGATATAACGCCTTTCGGCTTACCCAATACTGTTGTTAGATATTTTTTATTAATAGTTTGAAGATCAAACAAATATTGCATAATGCTCGTATAACTGTTCAATATTAATTAATTGGAGTTCTTGTTTATGTTTTATGTGAACTCCTCTGTTATATGTGTAAGCTGTTGGTTAACTGTTGATCATTGAGTCAAATGTATGTGGTATGCCATAGTATTATCTGCATGCGCAATTCAATTTGCAACGAAACGCTATTTTTAAAACTTAATTAATATACATTATATTTGGCTATTTCTATTTAAATGCAGCTACTTGAGTTCTTTTGTAAAGAAAACACAACGTTTCAACAACACCTCTTTTGAAAGGGACTGTAAACCACGAATGACGAAAAAAGAAAAGTTCTAAAATACCGTATTTTTTTTTACAATTATTAGTTTATATTGATTTAAATATCACGACTGGTATAAAACATTACTTGAAAAAAAAAAGTTTTTATTTTTACTTTATTTTTGTATTTATTTATTACTGGGTATGTCTACCAGGTATCTACCCCAGTTAACTATAAATAACGCAAGTAGATTGATCATCAAACAGTTCATAACGCTATAGAGTCCGTAACATAAAGGTGTGCAACAAAGAGTTCCTCTTAACTTGATAATAATGGAATTTAAGAAGAAACCAATTAATGCACGTAACGCCGTAGTATTTTTAACACTGCTCATTTGTCCAATTCATGATGAGTTCAAAATTTAATTTATCACACTAAACACTCATTAAAGAAGCATTAAACCACGTGGCATTAGTCTCGTTGGCTCCGCACAAAGAACAACACAAGTGTGTTTATTAGCCTATACACGACGACAGTGCAAATCTTGTGTACATGTATATTCAAACATTATCACACAAATATTTTTCCAAATAAAATATGGACCACTGGTTGTGCTGTTCCACGTGGTTGAAATAGTGCAAAGTTTAACCCATTTGAGGTTCTTTTGTTCATGAAACTGTGAAGATGGGGTGGATTGGTTTACATTATGTCACACATATGTTGCGACAATATCACATTAAAACTGCATTTTACTAATTTGCGAACAAATCTAAGCCCCTGTTCGCGTTGTTGAACATGTTTTGAGCTATTGCTTAGTTTGTCCAATGGGATATTCTCCCGTCAACATATTTTGAAAATGGGATGATTATATTTAAGTCATTTGCAACTTACAGAAGTATTCAGCAATGCAGCTCCCAAGAGTATGATCTCTAGCAATCACCACATCACTTTCACCATCACCTGTAATGAAGCTTCACTCTGAAGTGAAAATGATAAAGAATAAAAGTATGAATAAATGTGGGTGTGAATTTACGATTGTAACATAAGACGATTATTTATCACTGTAAATCCTTGAAACTGCATAATACTAGTATGGTTAGTAAAAGATTTGCAATCGTCAATATTTATGAAACAGACATAACAATATACATAAATATTAACTTTCGGCGTAAATTCGCTAAATTCACTCTAAATATAGTGATTTAATTTCAAAATATAATGTTTCTTTAAAATGGCATTTAACTAATGGAATTTCACAACCATCATTTTATGGAGATGTTTTGAAGCGTGTTCGCAAATGTAAATATCTTAAAGCAAATGCTAGTAATACCCTTTTTAATTTAATTAGCTCCTTTTTATCAAATGGATATGATACTGATGTACTTAAATACACATGCTTGTTAGTTTTTGATTCACTATATCTTTCTTCTCTTAAAATTTGGGATAATTAATGTAATGACAATTTTATATGTTTGCTTCTATATTGTTCGATAAGCATAGCTGGTTTTATTAGTAAGTCTAGTATACAGTACAGTCGCTTTAATAATATTTAATTTCGTTGATAATTCGATTATTTAGTACAGTCCCTTTAATAATGCTTAATTTTGTTACTGGTGACGTCATCGTGTCTTCCCTCCTAAATACGTCATCGCTACGAACAACCGACACTGTTTTAGCTACATGATAGGTACATGTACTCCAGTTTATATCGGTCAACTTTATTCATAATTATTTTTTCTCTGATGGTAGTTTCTTGATCAATTTATT
>VMBQ01005198.1:47793-73799 GCA_007657795.1 Dreissena rostriformis
TCTGCGTGTTCTGCAGCATAGTCGCATCCAGGGATCGGGCATTGTACTTTGAGCATGGTGGTTGATGCTGTAGATCACGGTGTTCATAAATAAGAACGTGGTCTATTTGTCTCGTTTATTGAACATCGACAATGAACACCGTCTGAAAATAAAACGAATTACAGTGAATACTTGTTCTGAAAGTACAGTAGTCATAAAGAGTACACCATACATGCGTATCAAAGAATAATTAAGGACTGTACCCCATTTACAATCAAGACATATAATATACATGTGTGCACATATATGTATGTATATAACAAGTTTAATGTGGTACAAACTTACGATTAATTAAGCCAACATCGTGTTGAATAACAACCGACTAGATTCTGATGCAATAATGATAGCATGACAAATTGGTGTATAAGGGACGTAACTCGTATAGGGTTACACACTAGCATAATCATATAACTCCCCCAAGTTTGTTGTGGTAACATTGAACAAAAACTGAATAAAACACAGAATGACCAACAGGTATAACTAGAGCACTGTCCAGGGGAAATACAGTATCAGTCAGATCACATAGTATAATCTGCGTGCCATGCAGGCTTCTGCACTTGACGACTGGACCGACGAATATCCGGGGAAGGGACGGCTGGCGGGGCGATAGGTTCACCAGTGTTGTCAGTCGAAATAGGAACTGGCTGTGTAGACGATTCTGCTTGTGTTGGCTGTCCCGACGCGTTATCCGAGGGTGGCACAGCAATATGCGGCTCGGTAATGGGGACGTTTGGACCGGTACAAGCCTGGTGTTCAGCGGATGTACGGGATCGACTCGCCGGCATTACCACTGGGATAGACATTCTTTGCGGTGGGGCATATATCGGTTCATATTTTCGTAGGAACTTTCTGTTTCGGAGTGTCACGCGCCCGGAACCATCAATCCTGACCACATATTGATCAAACTGTCGGACTTCTATGATCACACCTGTCCTGTCCCATTTAAGGGGGTGTTGACCAGTTTGATTCTGAATCCGCACATGGTCCCCAACAATCAGTGGATGCAATCTGCGTGTGTGTTCCTGTAGCCGCTCTGCCGCTCTCATGTGTCTGCGTCGAAGAGCCTCCTCGCGAAGGTTTAAGGTTTCTCTCCAGGAACTATGAGGTAGGTACCGTCCTGGTGGTATAGGGATGAAGTCCCGTATCGGATGTCCAAAGATACACATGGCAGGGGAAAGCTTGGTGTCTCTGTCTGGAGTATTTCTGTATTGTAGCATAGCCCGCTGGAATGCATCTGTGTCAAGGCTGCCGTCAGGTGTTGTGTTGTCCGTAATAAGACGTTTCACAGTCTTCACACCAACTTCAGCGCGACAATTGCTGTGTGGAAATGCGACAGATGAAAGCCTATGATGGACACCCCAGTTCTTTAGGAACGTACGGGTAGTGATTGAAGTGAACTCCGGTCCACCGTCAGAAGCTAATTCATCTGGAATCCCGAATGTCACAAACGTGCGTCGCAGACAGTCGATTAGGCCCTCTGCACCGTTGTGGGCTCTCTCGACTATGGGCCAATTTGAATATCTGTCAACTACCAAAAGGAAGTTACAGCCTTTGTAATGGAAGAAATCAGCACACACACACTGGAATGGATATTCGGGATTGGCGAGTGGTGTTGGTGGAGCACTCGGGTTAGAGGGTGCAATACGATTGCATTGTTGGCATGTTGAGCGTATATTGCTTATCGCTGGAGTTATGCCTGGCCAGAAAATGGACGATTCTGCTCTAGCTGTCATAGCTGTTACACCTTGGTGAGCCGAATGTAAGGATTCAAGAACCTCATGTCTAAGTGTTGGAGGAATGACAACACGATCCTTATAAAGAACCACACCGTCTGACGTGTGCAGTTGTTCTCGAAACGGGAAGTATTCTCGGAGCGGTTCAGGAACGTCCTGGCGATTTTCGGGGATTCCAGATTCAATCATTTCCAGGAGTGTCTGCATATATGGATCACTGGATGTAGCCGTACGGACCCGTTCCCATGTTACGGATTGGAGTGCGTGTAGTGATGGGAGCGCTGCTAGCATGCCAGCATCATCCTGACTCGGCTCTGTTTCATCAATGATCCGGAGACCGCCCATCAATGCTGATGCATGTATGATGTCTGGCATACAGGCGATGTCATCGGACAGAACCATCTTATCCGGTTTGCCAGTAGGATGTCGAGATAGGCAATCCGTTGCTTTGTTTTTGACGCCAGGAATATGAACCATCTTAAACCTGTAACGGAGTGTTTTTTCTTTTAGGTTTCGAAGGCGCGTGTTGGAAATATCCTCAAGTGTTCTGTCACCAAGATTTTTTAACAAAGGTTTGTGATCAACAGCGATGATCAGTTGACTGCAACCAAGAACAAAGAATCTGGCCTTGTCTAACGCATCAGCCACGGCTAACGCTTCTCCTTCAATCGGGGCATACCTGGATTCTGCAGAATGCGTGAAACGACTCCCGACAAGAGTGACCTTCCAACCATCTTTGCAACAGAAAGGAGTTGAAGATGCACACAAACAGTGCTTCTGTAGCAACCAAAATCCAAGGCCATCTTTAGACCAGTCTGTCGCTAAACAAGTAGGTTTGTTAGGGTCGAATATTCTCACACCCATTTCTATTTCATCAGCTATGACCCGTTTTGACTCATCAAATGCCTCCTGGAGTTCAGCAGACCAGTGAAACACATGTTCAGTTTTGAGGAGCTGACGAAACGGCAGCATTTTGTCCGCCATGCTGAAGGCGTATGCGACTTGGTTAACAAGACCAAACCATGAACGTATGTCTGTTATGTTGCGCGGTGTGGGGAAGTCCAGGATTGCTTGAAGGAATTTTTTGCATGGCCTTACGGTGTCTGGCGTAATCTCAAATCCAGCGAATTCGACGGTGTCTTCAGCGAATGTGAATTTTTCGGGGTTCAATGTGATGCCATTTCTGCCACATATGTCAAGCCACTTAGCAGCTTGGAAAAAACTCTCCTCTATTGAGTCAGACCAAAGGAGGACATCATCTATGCATTTTGTTTTGTTTGGGATATCGGAGACTAGCTCGTCATATCTGCGAGTATACCCATCACCAGAGGCCACGTATCCCTGTGGAGCTGTTTTGTATCGATAGCGCCCCCACGGCGTGATGAACGTAGTTAGATGGCGATCTTCTTCGCGTATAGGAACACTATGGTACCCGTTCCAGGCGTCAAAAACCGTTTTCTTTTTGCCGTTTGGGATTGATCGGGCCTGGTGGAATGGCGACGGCGTGTGATGAGTTTCGCGGGTGGCATGGGCATTCAACGCTTGGAAGTCAACTGTTCTGCGAGGCTCACCATTCTTTTTCGCACAGACAACCATTCTGTGACACCATGTCACAGGTTCGCCAATGGGTACCGGCTCGATAACTCCAAGACGGACGTCTTGGTCCAGGCCAGATTTGACCGACTCTCGCCAGTGGATGGGGACAGGAATCGGTGTGTGATGGGCAACAGGTTCCGCTGTAGGGTCCACCATAAGCTTCATTGGGGGTGTGTCCATCAATGGAAGCGGTTGATGCTCGCATTTGTTGAAGGTGCTAGATTCATAATATTTGAGTAGAAAAGCTTTCAAGTGGGGCAGATTATCTTGAGTTGCGGGGTATGGGAGCGATGTGGGTGGGATTGGGGGTAGCCGGCGTCGGGGACATTCGCAAGCTGACATGGATTCCTTAGTGGGGTTACCGCAGGATAGGGTATCAATTGCATGATCACCAATGACAGGGAATGTTTCAGGGATGATGCCAAGGGCTACACAGGCTTCACGACTGAGGAATAGTCTGTCGGCAGCATCAGTGATGTATGTCATTTGCCTAGTTTCCATGGTTTCGCCTGCTTCATTGGTCGCACTGAGGCGCAGTACTGTAGCACCCATGATCTTGATTCCCACATTAGTAGCTGTGTGCATCCGCATGGTTACTGGAATGAGGTCTGACTCACGAAGCCCTAGCCGGTGTATCACCTTCAGACTGGCAAGACAGCTCTGACATCCGGTGTCGGCCATGGCAGAGATTGTGGCTGAAATAGAGCGGTCATGTTTCAAGGTAAACCCAAGTGCTTTATAATCAAGAGGTGAGACTTTAACAGTAACATTAACGAATGGCTGAGTTTTTTATCTTTGTTTGACCCATGTGTCACTGAGTTTATCGTACACGTGGTGATCAATACATAGTGATCGTTCAATACCGGATTCATCTAGCGAATATGAATTATCAATAATGCACATGTCATCAACAACACATAAAGCATCAAATATAGCACTGTTAGACAAGTCACTAGCTTTCTTAGGCCTGTCTTGACTGCGGCACACGCTTTCAAAGTGGTGCTCACGATTGCAATGCTTGCATGTGTGTCCATATGCCGTGCATTCTTGCCGACGAATACGGGCTGGGGCACCCCGGCCGTGACCCGTCTTGCCGCAATAGCCACATAGTTCTAGAGGCTTGTCATGTGATCGGGTGTAGGAAGCAGATTTAGTCCTTTTGTAGGAGCTGCTTGCTGCATCCACCGCGTGAGAGTCCACAAGTCTGGTGGCGGAACGTTTGCCAGCCTCCTTGGCCTCTACGAACTTAAACACTTCCTCCAGGGTCATCTCCTGGTTGTTGTCACCCAGCAAGTCCAGTTGGATTTCAGGATCAGCAATACCTCTTGTCAGAACATCGCGAAGGATTGCATCGGTATAATTGACATTGTTAGTGCATGACGGACATGGTATTGTGAATTTGCATACACTTGCTTGTCCTCTTATACGGGCACCAAAGCCGCGAACGGTTTCGTCACGATCCTGTCGCATGTTGTGCAAGGCTACTCTGGCCACCATGGTGTTCTCCTCCCGAACTGCCAGCGTTTTGATAGCTGCTAAGACCTCTGCCTCGGATTTTTCAGTGAGCGAGCTCCCTGAAGAGCGTTGGAGGTCCCGGCGTAGGGGCTCAGCACAACATTCGAGTAGCTGGATTACTTTAGGGCGCCCTACTAATTTAGTTGCATGGGCGTAATCGTTCCACCTTGCCTGAAAGTATGCCCAGTCCTCACTTGTGCCCGCTGAGGTAATGGTAGGTCGTTTGACCCTCTCCACTTTGGCTTCAGCTCTGGGTGCGTGGATCATTGAATGTGCTGTTATTAGTGCTGACACTATGGAGGCCTCTGCGTGTTCTGCAGCATAGTCGCATCCAGGGATCGGGCATTGTACTTTGAGCATGGTGGTTGATGCTGTAGATCACGGTGTTCATAAATAAGAACGTGGTCTATTTGTCTCTTGTTTATTGAACATCGACAATGAACACCGTCTGAAAATAAAACGAATTACAGTGAATACTTGTTCTGAAAGTACAGTAGTCATAAAGAGTACACCATGCATGCGTATCAAAGAATAATTAAGGACTGTACCCCATTTACAATCAAGACATATGATATACATGTGTGCACATATATGTATGTATATAACAAGTTTAATGTGGTACAAACTTATGATTAATTAAGCCAACATCGTGTTGAATAACAACCGACTAGATTCTGATGCAATAATGATAGAATGACAAATTGGTATATTAGGGACGTAACTCGTATAGGGTTACACACTAGCATAATCAAATATGTATGCCTGTAAAGACGATCAAACTCAGTAGGCTAATTGAATAACACAAACGTGCGTGTCCCTATTCACACGTTTCTGTTATTGATTATATCGATATAGACTATCAAAATGTAAAATGGGATAAACCTCTATAAATCAAACTTAAATATCTCGCTATTGAGGTTTTATTTTATGTTAAACATAGTTATCTTTGTACAAATACCCTTACTTCATGTATTCCATTATTGTACATGGAATTATAAAGGTATCTTTCGAATGTGATATAACGCCTCTATGTTAACCCATTAATGTTGCTAGATATTGTTAATAGATTGTCGATCATAAAACTAATTGCACAATGCTTGTATATGCAGTACTGTATAACTCTAAAACTTAATTTACATTCTAGTTGATTACTACCTTTTGAATGCAGATACGCGACTTCATAATAGATCTCTTGTTATGTTCAGGTTTTGCATTCCAATACAATTTAAGTAAATCGATAATTGGTTGTATTCATATGTTTGTTTGGATACCATTGAACGCGGTAATGCAATTTCATTATTTTGGTGAATACCCTGACAGCACAGATTATTCTCGATCCTATACCTAATAAGCGAAGTCACGATTTTAGTAGAACACTTCATATATGTACATGTATTTAGTAATTTAAACTATTGTGCTCTATAAACAAGTTGAAGAACATATGTGTTCATTGGTTTTCAATTTTCCATTCTCGTTTGTATTGTACACATTTTGGAATGAGATTTGTTAAATTTATGCACTCGATGTAAATCCAATACTGATTTAACTATCACTGTTATTTTATTTTTTTCTCTATTCCATCAGTTGTTTGTTGTTGTTTTTTTTCGAACTATTTTACCAGGAAACCGCACTTATGGCGAATGTTTAAACACAAAATTACCCTAATGCGATTGCAACAAAATTTAATAGCCATGGATACATGTATTTATTTAGAAACTTTAGACTTAATTTAACAGATAAACATGTATGTCAAGGTAATGCACAGGCGTGATTTTCAACGGAAGAAAACACCATTACATCTGGCAAAACGTAAAATCTTGTTTTAGCTTGAATTAAGTGTGTTTATATATATGTGAAAACGTAAGTATACACAAATAAATGTTGATTAATTTTGTTCCATCTATGGTTCTGCTGGAATAAAACTCTAAATGGGGAAATAAGGGACGACGATACATAAATCCTCCTCCAGTCAGGTCTGTTGTGTGCTGCTGAGAGTAATTCATATATGGGAAGGGATGTCCACTATTTTGCCCAAACGTACGCAAGTGCAAGTTTATGCAATATTTACTCCTTTAACCTTAGCGTTTTAGAGAATGATAATTTTAATGTTATACACTGTATAAGTCTATATAAATACTGTGACCACAGAAGCGAGATAACGTTTGATTCGAGGGACATATTTTAAAAAATAGAGTAGAGTAAAACAATAAAATGTTAAACAATAAATATGAAACCCATGACCCTTCGAACAAACTTAGCAGAGGACCACTATATATATAATAAATGGTTTGATAATAATAACTTATTTTGTATAACATGTGATATAAACCTCGTCTGATATAGAAAAAGGCGAGACATATTACTTTGTGGAGCAATGGCATATGTAGTGGGAGAGTTGTGAAAATTGATGGCAACAAGCAAAGTGTTAAACACAATTATGTAGTTCAATACGATGTGTTACTCTGTTGTTAACACAACTAAAATTCCAGCTCAAAAATGATTGACACGTAAAGTATCACGGTGGATGATTGAGGATTTTAAGGAAAAACTTTAAAACATGCACGTCATTGTTTACAGTTATTGCTGGCAATTGTTGAAACTGTATTTACGTGGATGTTAAAAAATGACGTTTCCTCATTCTTACATTTTATATTTCACATATGTTAATCGTGTGTACTATTTGTGTGTTACCTCGTCAAAACCGTAAAAATGATCCCTCATTCATAAACGCTTATTAAACTATCCTAAAAGTTCCCACCAATAGTGAATGGCCTTCGATCAAGACTTTTTAAAACAAAAGACATCCTGAAAAAAATATTTGAGACATAATCATTAGAGTATTATTATCTGAAGACAGGTATTTAATTTTATTTAACGTGATAAACGAAATTCTCCACACGACTCGCAAACAACTGTAAGCAAAATAAGCCTTCAATCGTGACGCAAGCTCTAAATACATTCAATGTTTGTGCGACACACACGGGGCCCTATGTTAATGATCTTAGTGTGGATAGCAGGAATATACTATTTGTAAAACTAGTGACGAACGCAAAATATATAGTATTTTACTGTGTCTGAGATTTCCTAGATATAAACTTAACAGTCAATATATCTGGACTTCTTGAAGATCAAGCAAAACGATTTAAAACACATTTACAAATTGCTACCTGCATGCGATAACCTTAATTTTAAATTGGTTCTATTTCAATAATTGGGCTATTTTGCATGAAGGAGTGTAATGATAGCAATTCAACGGGGATCAATTTAAATTGCCTGACACGACAATTCAACAAAGAGTTATACAAGGTAGTTAGTTATAATGAGTTTAACCCTATCCCAACCAATCACAAATATATATTGATAGTTTCTCTACTTAAGTGTAGATAATGAACATAATTTATTTGAGTACCAAAGCATTCGGTAATTTATCGGGCTCATTCAACGTTAATAATTCAGTGGTGACGGCAATACGTTGTTTGAGCTATTAAAAGCTTCTTGAGCATAGGTACAGTAGGTTTCAAACATAATATTTGGACAATATAATAATCTGAGGCTAGTAATTCCCGCTAAACTTGGTCGAATAATTTTATAAACTCAAAGGAGCGATCTAGCTAAACCTATGTTGTGCCAATATAATACAAAGGAGGAATATGTCAATAGAGATGTTCTTTGGCTTTTCTTATTAAAACACGTATGATAAGCATGATTGATATTGACTCGCTGGTTAGTATATAGAAAATTTGATTTGGTAAAGAAAAACAAATCAATTTGATAACGCCAAAGTGCAGGACTTTAAAAGTGCAGGAATCTGCGTGTATTGAAATTCCTCACATTTCTCTTCGAGCTATGTGAAATACACAGTTATAAACGACAAAGAAACCATTATGTCACCGATAAGAGAAAACATAACGTATCGTATATCTCTATTGTTTTGTTGTAATGTGTTTATTTCTCTCATTCTTTGTTTTTGTTTTGGTTTGTGCATAGATTTCCCACAAACCAATGTGTTACAGTCTGGTATTCCCAGCTACAGTCCTATATGCACCGAGTAACCCCATAACCTTTCGGATGATTAAACATGTCTATTAGAGAAAAGCGGGCGGTTCCGTGACTTGCAAACGGTTTAAAACCAAATTTTTCAATGTGTTTTCTCGTCACATTTCGTTTTATTCGGGATCCACTCTATATCCCCCAAATAAAAAAACATCATTATTTATATTCACCAATGAAATGGTATCAGGTGTTAATTATTATAAACTATCCGTTCGCAGTTTAAATTTCTTTGTCAATTGTAAAAGGTCGCCGACTACATAGCGGGAGTTCATGGGTTCAATCCCCACAGTATGAGCGTGATTTATATTTCCCCAAAAGACACCAAATACTGGTTCTACCCAGGAAACGGACACGCTACTGTATTAATAAGCCTCAGGCTATCGATGCAATAGATAAACCCAAACTACATGTAATTGTAAAATGCAGAAAATCGTAACACTGTACAGATAAGTTAATACCAGATTTATCAATCTAAGTTTACCGAGTTCATATTGGCGAATCACTTTACGTAATGTTATTAAAGATAGATGGTCTTTAGGGAATGGATATCACATTTTGTTAAGTACCTTCAACTACACTATATGATATGTACCGTTTGTGCTGTTGTGTTTTATATACTTTTAGCTGAGGGAGACCTTTTTTGAGATATATCTTTGATCTTAAGTGACAATGAGCCAGATGCAAATTATGGTTCAATATGGATATAGATTCAAGCTTGTAACATAAGAAAAATATATTTCACAGTCAATGTTTTAAACTACATAATAATACTTTGGAAGGTAAATGTTTTGCTTTGTGTAAACAAAACATATAGGTACAACTATCCTTAAAAAAGAATTAGGAGTCTATGTTTGACGAGTATTAAACCCTATTTACGACCATCTATACAACGTTTAATTTAAAACAGATTGTCTATATGTATCGCATTTATTGTTTTCTCACGGCAATAATGATCAAATTCTATCAGGAAAGCATGAAAAGTGCATGAAGATGAAACGATGTTAAACAGCTTTTTTTATCGAATAAAAGTATAAGTCGAGCTTAATACTACGTATATGTTTAATATAAAATATCAGTTAAGACGATGAACATGAAAGACCATTTCACCTAGAAAAATTATCCAATCTGTATTAGTATTAGTTTAGTAATACCCATATAATGACCACCTATACGAAAGAGATTATAAATGATATGTAGGGAAGTTGAAGTGAAGTTGAAGTGTATGCTGTATCACTGAAATTTTAATTATATCATACATGAAACAATTTCCCATAAGTATTTTAGCAAGAAAAATACAACACTAGTCATAGTTTGAATAAATCTTAACATTTTATCTATATACACACTTAATGACGAATACATGTTTTACTAATGATTAGTGAGTTATATTATACAGATGTCTCTGATATAAATGTTTCCGATATGGACTAAGAAAACTCCGATTGTTTTTATTAGGACTTTACATAATATATTCAAACCTAATTGTTATAGCTCAATTGCATCGAAAGCTTATTGAAACACTCTTGTGTCCGTATCCAGTGTATGACCAGTACCTGGTGTCTTTTGGAGTGATCTAAAGCTTGCGTTCACAATAGGGATCGAACCCAGTGCCTATCGGGCGCTTGATGCACACCATACCCACTACGCCAAGTGTGCCTTGAATAATTTAAATGAACCAAGCGATGGCGTGAGTCACACTCATCTCGTTCAGTAAAGGGCAAGAAGTAAGAATCTTTGAAATGGAATGGATATTTGCAGCAATATTGACATTATCATTAAAAATCGTTTACCAATTTAAAAAAACAACAACATACGCAATCAAAGACAGAACAAATTTCTACAAATAAAAAGTGTTAGTGTCCTGGCATTTTAAGGATAGTTCATGTCGCTTGAAAAGTGTTTATCTAACACTTTTTAAATTTATAAATAATTGAAATCTTAATTATACTCAAGTTACGTCGGCTACGTTCGCGAGTGGTGTATTAAAGTATTCACAGATTTTGCTGTTGTTGTTTTGTGTACTTTTAAGGAAAGTCTACGTGTCACGAGTTGGCTTCAATCTTGTGGAATGCTTAATTAGAAATATATCACGTGTCTTTTTCACTTCTGAATTAATTGGATTCATAGACGTTGTTGCTTTAAACGCTGAACGCTGCTTTGGTAGTTTTTGGTATGAGTAGCGGATATTTCCACCCAGTAAGCCACTTTATATTTATATTTATTATAATGAATGCGCCGTTTCTTCTCTACAGAGTTTGCGCTTCCCTCGGTTTTGAGTTTCAAGATCGTTGACGTCGCGATAAAAAAAAAAGGTATCAAAGGAAAACCGTCCACAAATCGGTTGTCTACTTACGTCCAGTTCGAGAAATTGGATGTACAAATAGCATTTTGTCTTATAATTGACGCACGTGTACAGTAAAATATAACTAAACTCACGATTATTTCATTTTCCAGACTCAGTTTCATCTCTGATAACTCACTAATGGCAAAACAAATTGGTTTAGCCCCCCTTTTTGGAACTCACCTCCTTTTTAAGCACATTTTGGGACCTGACTTCCATATGGCAAACAGCTCTATCCTATGTTAAAGAGCTTGACACGAAATACCTACCCATCTTTAATAAAGTTTATATGTGTAATTCAATATTATAGTTTTATAGCATGCTATGTGGTGCAATATAAGTGTTTTCTTTTATAAGTGTAATAATTTGTATATGATTAGAAAAGGGACGTTTGAGAGAAATGTATTGCTCTTCTTTTTCCATCTGTAAATAATACCGTAATTATATAGCACTCTTTTCATTGCTCTCCGGTTAGCGCAGTGCTTGCTCCACGAGCTTCTGCGACCCTTGTTCCATTCCGGTGCCTGGATTCTACCCACAGGATCGGGTCATGGTATGGGTACTTTAATGAAGTGTGCCTTCAATACTTGGTACCACAGGATCGTGTCATGGTATGGGTACTTTAATTCAATATTTCGCCTCGTCAAAAAATGTAACGTTTTGAAATTGATATAGTATTTACAATCGTTGCACGTTAAATACTAATCCTTATGTTTTTCTCATAGTAAGGCTAGATTTGGTCAAACCTGTGAATCTTTATTTTAGCCAATCGAGATAAGCCGTTCACTCTTCGTAAAAGCTATCATCACGTTTCGATGTGTCGCTGTAAGATTACACACCGATGCCTTATTATCTAGAGAAGCTTCTCTTTTGAATAATGTTACAATTGTATTGCTCTAGTTGGGCTCTTATTATTAAATACTTTAAAAGTAAATTAAATTGCTCTTTTATTGCTAGTACATTTAAATTATGAAGCTATGAACTTATTTATAATCAACATTTACATGTTCTATGAACTAATGCGGTTCAACTGTGAGGTTTAGAGCTTCTTAAAATCGATTTAAACTCCAATTGTTCGAATTGACTGTGTTCATGTAAGTGCGTGAATGTGTTATGTATGTGTGTGTTAAGTCTATTACATGTGTTGTTTGACATACTGTTTGGCAATTGGTTTCTTTTCAATAAGAACAGTGCAGTGGAAGTTTCACTGTGTATATATTTGACATTCTTATATTTATGACTAGACATATCATTAAATAACCTATTCGTTACCATATTCGGTTTCTCTATAAATATACACAATGTAGTCCTTTGTAATAGTGAATCAGGTAAACATTGCCTGTAGGACTAGTTGAAATGTTTTCTGACAGGTAATTTTTTCTTTACAAAAAAACCATAATTCAAACCATGCCAATAATATGTATATGCGTATTCTGTTTGCAGATAATTCAGACAACAATGCGAGATATGCTAAAGAATCGCATCTTCAAGTCAGCCTAATATTTGTAACGTGCACGCACATTAGCATAATAATGAATATCTATATTTAAAAAAAAAGTATTTGTAAAGATTGGATGTCAAATATAATATTCATGTTCAAGTTCTCGTCAATGTAACACTAGGGTATACAATAATAGAGAAAATGGAAAAGCGCTTAAAGACGAAAGAGGCACAAAACTGGCTAAAATGTATGTTTGCAACATATACGACCAGGGAAGTAATTGCACAATTAGCCGAACTCGGATTTAAAGAATTTTACACGGATATACGTAAGGATATGCTTGCAAAACACGGAATACTTGAAACAACGACGTGTAGTTCATGTAGTGATCCTTCCAAACTGTGCCGTCTGTGTTCAGAAATCGGTAATCGCATTTGGGACAACCATCGTTTTAAACGAACACACTTGAAAGGCCCTTCGTGGAACAATACGGATATCACAAAATGGTGCACTGACTCGTGGGAGTTCGCGAAGTGTTACATGCCTCCCACGGGTTACAAGGACAAGCAAAATGCCAACACCACGGATTTCAATGGCATTATCGGTGCCATATTCAACTGTACCTGGATGCAGACTTATTTTACAGACGACCTTAGCCAGAATGCTTACATCTGCACAAAGGTATTTGACAAGTTACCATTCATTCTTTACTTACCGGTAAATGACGTATTAAATGAAAATCGTATACAATATAACAATTGCATGTGGTTGTCTATAAAATTCCTTTCTTGCTAACTTTACCTACAGACACGAGAAGAAGTTAACAAACTAAGACACATACATGACACAAGCATAGATGATGGGTTTATGACCAGCTTCTTCGATTGTCTTGTAAATCTCCTTAGTGATCCTGCATACATGAATAGCTTCAAGCCGGCAGTAGATGCAAGCACATACCTTACCAAGGTATTTTTCCTTATTGATCAAATAACATTGAACTATAAAAAACATATCAATAACATGGTGTGTTAAGGTAAATAGTTTTACATACGAAACATATAGGGAGGCTTTTGCTAGTTTACTTGTGTTATTGAAATTCGTCTAATACTTATTATTTTTATATGGAGATCTGAAAATATATTAAGTAGTCTTGATGCTTTTATTTCAGGCCAAAATTGATATGCTTAAATTGTGTCAATTCTATTCCGTTTCAGCTTCAGAAAGACACTTTGTCATTGTCCGAAAAGGACGTTGATGAAATGTTGAAAAAACGATATGAAGACCAAAAGAAAGGTGAAAGCACTTCACGCGTATACATATATATAATATACAACAGTTCACAGATTAAGTTTCAAATATAGCGCGAAACGACAGTGATTTTGAGTAGGAAGCTGATTTCAAAGATGACCAATTGTTCTTTATATACCATGAAAGTTACTAAATACCTTATCACATAAATAAATTCTTTTTCAATACCTATGAACAAAACTTGTCAAACAGGTTTTATCTCCCATTTCCTTTTTGCATTCTCGGTTGCTTTGTAAGTAATTTAAAATTCGTGGAAATAATTGTATGCTAGTCCGTCTAAATTCTAATTGTATAATTGTATACTATTTCTCTGGGTAAAAAAAGTTTTTTAATGTGTCCCTCAAGACATTAAAATCCGTCACACAACTATGTTAACATTTATTTAAGAGTTAAAAATTCCAGACTTAGTATTTAATTGTTTTAATTACGTTTTAAGATCACCTGCGCACACCGCGCTCGCGGTGAGCTTTTGTGATCGCCTTTTGTCCGTCGTGCGTCGTCCATATTTACCTTGTTACAAATCTAGAGGCACCATTTGTTTTTAATCTTCATTTAACTTGGTCTGAATATTTGTCTCAATGAAATCTTGGACGAGTTCGAAAATGGTTTCGGTCTGCAATTCACATTTTGAGTCGCATATTTATGAAACTTTGTCACAACATGTGGCCCAATGATTTATTGGACGAGCTCGAAAATGGTTCCGGTTGGTTGACAAACATGACCGCTAGGGGGCGGGGAAGTTTTCCTTATATGTTGCTGTGGTAAAACCTTGTTTACACCCCAGAAGTTGCATTTATCGTGTAATCTTCATGAAAATTAGTCAGAACATTGGTTCTTATGATATCTTCGATGACTTCGAAAATCTTCTGGTCTGTTGAAAAACATGGCCACCATGGGCGGGGCATTTTTCACAATATGGTTATAGTAAAACCTTCTTAACACTATAGAAGTCACATTTATAGTCCAATCTTTATAAACTTGGTCAGAACATTTGTTTCAATGACAGCTCGGCTGAGTTCGGAAATGGTTATGGTAAGTTGAAAAAAATGGCCGGCATTTCCCCTTTTATGGCTATAGTAAAACCTAGTTATAAGTCACATTTTTAGTGCAATCTTAATGAAACTTAGTCATAACACTTGTTCTAATGACTTCTCGGTCGAGTTCGAAAATTCTTGTGGTTTGTTGAAAAACATGGCCGTCGGGGGCGGAGCAGTTTTCATAATACGGCTATAGTGAAAACTTGCTGACGCTATATTAGCCCCATTTATTGGCCAATCTTTATGAAACTTGGTCCGCAAATTTGTTCTAATGATAGTTCGGCCGAGTTCGAAAATGGGTGCGGTTGGTTAAACAACAGTAAAAACTTGCTGATGCTATATAAGCCACATTTATTGGACAATCGTCATAAAACTTTGTCAGACGATTTATCCTAATTAAATCTTGGCTAAGATTGAAACTGGCTCACGCGAGCTAAAAAAAGGTCACTAGGTCAAATAAAAAAAACATGTTCATACTCTAGAAGCCACTGTTTTGGTCGAATTTTCGTGAATAGGGCTCGCACTTGTTCAGAATAGTATAGTTCCTTTGGGTCTCAGGTGAGCGCCTTAGGGCCCATGACATGGTTTCTTCATAACCGTACATGTTTTGGAAGATTTCGTACTAACCATATTTGAACACAATTGAAGTGGAAAAAACTTAGCTCATGAGATCTTACACTGCGTTGCATGATATGTACATTCTCTGGACGCACCAATTAAGTATAAGTCAAACATGCGAAAGACACCGGACCTTATGTGATGACAGAGCTTGAGGTCTGATATCATTTCCTAGATTCAGGACCTCTAGTCTGTTAACATAGTTCAGTGCGTTAATTTACTTCCAACACAATATCAAAACTGGGGGGAAATATCAAGCTTAAACACAATTGTTGTTTATATTTTTAAATTGTAAAAATACTTTTTCCTGTGTTTTAAATGGAATAAACTAGTTTATGCATGCACATGTTTAACCTATTAACCAATATTTTTAACGGACTGGCCTTATTTCTGTAAACTTTTTTATTACCCTTTCCCCACACAAAAACACACAACAGCATTTACACATGTATTGAAAACAATGTATTCATGATAAATGAGTATTGTACTGTATACCTTTTGGACTGTATAACACGCTATTAAAAAGCTACATTTATTATTTCAGAGTTTCGAGTAGAGTTAATACGACTGTACACACAGAAGAAACACACTGTGTCTGTTTCACCATTACGAGAGGGTCATGACAAACCTATCCGGGATGTCTTTGTCCAACCGAAATTTAGCCACATAAAACTAAAGAAAGACGGATCTCGAAAAAAAACGGAAAACGCGATACAGCAATACAGATGCATATTTTTTAAAGATGAAAAGCTCAGAAGTCGTGTGTTTATTCAAGGAGATCCCGGAATGGGGAAGACAACATTCCTTACTAAACTTCCTCTTGACTGGTGTGAGGCAGTGTCTTTGCACAAGTCTAATCACAAGGCTACATTTAGTGATGTCGATACACTTAAGGAGTTCCTGTTTCTATTTCACATATCACTGAGAGATGTCATTGACCAACGTGAAGTGGTAGAGATGATCAAAACACAAATTATTGATAGGATTTACACGGGTGATAAACGCGAAGTTGTCTTAAAACTTTTACACCAAATCCTTGAAAGAGAGACCTGCATTGTAACTATGGATGGGCTCAACGAGTGGAGTGATCCTTTGCATAAATATGTTTCACCGTTAATGGCAAACTGTCATACAAAAATCGTTTCATTAATAACAACACGATCATGGATAATGGCGGATGGGCGAATCAAGGATTCTGACATTGACGGACTTTTCGAAATTGAAGGCACAAGTGATCCAAAGGAGCTAACGAAGAACATACTAATCAGTTTTCACTCTGCCAATCAAAACTCACAGACCGAATTCATGGAGTACGTAAATGAACTTCATTTGAGTCAGCTTCTTACGTCGCCATGGTTGCACACATTGTTATTAAGCTTGTGGTTGAACAATAGCGATTGTAAAGGTTCCCTGTGTGAAATAAATTGTATTCTTCTTGACCTATGTTTTCAAAAAGGAAATGCAAAAGAAGGCTTTTTCATGAAAGGTACTTCCTTTCCGTGCTTTTCGAACACGAGCTTTTTTGAACCACAGCTTGCAATTTTAGACGCCCTTGCTAATGCTGCATTTCATTTCACGTTTTCATCAAAAAAATCCCTAGTGTTTTCCAAAGGGGAATTACTGGATTTTATGTCCAAAGAGCAATTGCAATTCTGCCTCGACGCTGGCCTGTTGACGGTAATATTTAAGTCCACATTTTCTTTAAATAGTCGATGTATGTCATTTGTACATGAGACGGTCCAGGAATTCCTAGTTGCATATCATATAGCAAATTCAAAGACGAATGTTAGTTTACTGATCGCAAATAAAAACAATGTGTTAGAAATGAGCCAGATAATAATTTATTTGTGCGGGCTTAACTGTGAGAAAGCCAATGAACTAATAAACCGTCTTACCGACGGCGACTTCCTCAACGACATGAACCGTGCACTAAGAAGGTATATACGGTATTTTGATACCAATAACTTGGCAGCATTTAACACAGATTATAAAACAATAAGAATCATTCAAACATCTAAATCTGATGAGACAGACCAGGATTCTCGTAATTTAGCTTTATCGTTCTTATTCCAGCGTATGATGATTGCTGGTTACATTGAGGCTAAATCCAGCGGTCAGAAGGATATTTGTTTGAGGTGTAGGGACTTTTCTTTCAATACATATCTGAACGAGTCCGAATCAAACGCATTACGTTCACTGTTAATGGTCAACAAATCCAATGTCAGGACACTTATTTTAGAACGTAATGTACTGCAAATAAGCGATTTGCTAACAGTCCTTAAACTGTCGAGTCATTGCCTTAAACGTGTTAAAGCAAAAGTGATTCCGGAAATACATAACGCATTGTCTAATTTAAAACTGCATGAGCTGCATTTTATCGGAACACTCGACGTATCATCTATATCGTATGTGCTTACATCCCTGTCTAAGTTAGAGTATTTATTTATAGAAGATTCAACTTGTAACGAAGACATCCGTATCCCTTTCACATTAAAAATGTTAGATTTGAAAAAAAATACATTTACAAATATGTTCCTGATAAGGTTATTAGTGCAATTATCTTTATTAAAACACGATATATGTGTTTATTTTGAAATGTGTTACGTGAATGTAACCGATACACCCATTTGTCAATCAGAGCAATTGTCCATTGACTTGTCAAACATCACCGTAAACGTGGAACAGGGAAGTTATGACTTTTATGGTTTGCTTCGATACACATCTTTCGTGAACTTGCGCCTTATGACGGCTGATAATGCCACATTAGCATCAGATATTTTACTCTCACTCCGTAAATTAGAAAAGCTTGAGTTAAGGGGGACGTATAAGGGTCATTGTTCTCTCCAGCTGCCTTCATCGTTACGCTGTATCAGTCTTCAGACAGGCGAATTCTCCCCTGAGTGGCTGTGCAGCTTGTTGATCAAGCTTTCTGAATTAAATCATCCTGTAGAGTGTCAGCTGTTGAACTTTGTAGTGCAATCACGTGAAGCAGATTTCGGCGCTGATTCAAATATACATGTGTCTGACCTGCGATCTAAACTCTTGTCATGTGACCTGTCTAATATCAAGATATTAGTAAAGAATGGCAACAAGGAACTGTTTGAAATATTTCGTGACACAAGTATAGGGAAACTGGGCAAGATAACTGCTGATTTTATTTCACAAACATCAGATATTCTGCCCACACTAAGTAAATTAAAAACGCTTTATTTATCGGGGACGTATACGGGTCATTGTGCTCTCCAGCTGCCTGCATTAATAAACTGTATCAGTCTTCAGACAGGCGAATGCTCCTCTGGGTGGCTGTGCAGCTTGTTGATCAAGCTGTCTGTATTAAGTCATCCTGTAAAGTGTGAGCTGTGGGACTGTGTAGTGCAATCACGTGGAGAAGATTGCGGCGCTGATTCAAATATACATGTGTCTGACTTGCGAGCTGAACTCTTGTCATGTAACCTGTCTAATATCGAGATATTAGTAAAGAATTGCAACAAGGAACTGTTTGAAATATTTCGTGACACAAGTATAGGTATCCTAATCCTTGAAACTGCTGATTGTATTTCACAAATATCAGATATTCTGCCCACACTAAGTAAGTTAGAAACGCTTTATTTACAGGGGACATATACGGGTCATTGTGCTCTCCAGCTGCCTGCATTAATAAACTGTATCAGTCTTCAGACATGCGCATGTTCCTCTGAGTGGCTGTGCAGCTTGTTGATCAAGCTGTCTGTATTAAGTCATCCCGTAAAGTGTGAGCTGTTGAACTTTGAAGTGCAATCACGTGGAGAAGATATACATGTTTCTGACTCACGAGCTAAACTATTGTCATGTAACCTGTCTAAAATCACGATATAAGTAAAGAATTGCAACAAGGAACTGTTTGAAATATTTTGTGACACAAGTATAGGGATACTGGGCCTGAGAACTGCTGATTTTATTTCACAAACATCAGATATTCTGCCCACACTAAGTAAATTAGAAACGCTTTATTTATGGGGGACGTATACGGGTCATTGTGCTCTCCAGCTGCATGCATTAATAAACTGTATCAGTCTTCAGACAGGCGAATGTTCCTCTGAGTGGCTGTGCAGCTTGTTGATCAAGCTGTCTGTATTAAGTCATCCTGTAAAGTGTCAGCTGTTCTACTTTGTAGTTCAATCATGTGGAGAAGATTGCGGCGCTGATTCAAATATACATGTTTCTGACTTGCGAGATAAACTATTGTCATGTGACATGTCTAATATCGAGGTATTAATACATAATGGCAGCAAGGAACTGTTTGAAATATTTCGTGACACAAGTATAGGTATCCTGAAGCTTGCAACTGCTGATTGTATTTCACAAATATCAGACATTCTTCCCACACTCAGTAAATTAGAAAAGCTTTATTTATGTGGGACATATACGGGTCATTGTGTTCTCCAACTGCCTGCATCGTTACAATGTATCGGTCTTCTGACAGGCGAATGTTCCTCTGAGTGGCTGTGCAGCTTGTTGATCAAGCTGTCTGTATTAAGTCATCCTGTAAAGTGTGGGCTGTGGGACTGTGTAGTGCAATCACGTGGAGAAGATTGCGGCGCTGATCCAAATATACATGTTTCTGACTTGCGAGCTAAACTATTGTCATGTAACCTGTCTAAAATCACGATATTAGTAAAGAATGGCAACAAGGAACTGTTTGAAATATTTCGTGACACANAGCATGGAACTGTTTGAAATATTTCGTGACACAAGTATAGGGATCCTGACTCTGCAAACTGCTGATTCGCAAGCCTCCGACATTCCTCCCACTAAGTAAATTAGACTGGCTTAATTTATGGGGGACTTATACGGGTCACTGTGTTCTTCAGCTGCCTTCATCGTTACGCTGTATCAGTCTTCAGACAGGCGAATGCTCCACTGAGTGGCTTTGCAGCTTGTTGATCAAGCTTTCTGTACTAGATCATCATGTAGAGTTTGAGCTGCGGGACTTCGTAGTGCAACCACATGGAGAAGATTGCGGCGCTGATTCCAATATACATGTATCTGACTTGCGATCTAAACTCTTGTCATGTGACCTTACCATATCAATATATTAATTAAAACTGGCAGCATGGAACTGTTTGAAATATTGCGTGATACAAGTATAGGGATCCTGGACCTGAGAACTGCTGATTGTATTTCACAAATATCAGACATTTTCCCCACACTTTGTAAATTAGAAAAACTTTATATATGGGGAACCTTCATGGGTAATTGTTCTCTCCAGCTGCCTGCATCGTTAAAATGCATCAGTCTTCAGACAGGCGAATGCTCCTCTGAGTGGCTGTGCAGCTTGTTGATCAAACTTTCTGCATTAGATCATCCTGTAGAATGTGAGCTGTTGAACTTTGCAGTGCAAAACCGTGAAGAAGATTGCGGCGCTGAATCCAATATACATGTATCTGACTTGCGATCAAAACTAGTGTCATGTGACATGTCTAATATCAAGATATTAGTAAAGACTGGCAACAAGAAACTGTTTGAAATTTTTCGTGATACAAGTATAGGGATCCTGACTCTGAAAACTGCTGATTGTATTTCATATACATCAGACATTCTTCCCACACTCAGTAAATTAGAAACGCTTCTGTTATGTGGGGCGTATAAGGGTCATTGTTCTCTCCAGCTGCCTCCATCGTTAAAACGTATTTGTCTTCAGACAGGCGAATGCTCCTCTGAGTGGCTGTGCAGCTTGTTGATTAAACTTTCTGCATTAGATCATCCTGTAGAATGTGAGCTGTTGAACTTCGCAGTGCAAAAACGTAAAGAAGTTTGCGGCGCTGATTCCAATATACATGGGTCTGACCTGCGATCTAATATTAGTAAAAACTGGAAGTAAGAAACTGGTTACAATATTGCGTGACACAAATATACAGATCCTGGACCTTAGAACTGTTGATTGTATTTCACAAACATCAGACATTTTTCCCAAACTTAATCGTGACACATGTATATCGATTCTTGACCTTGGAACTTCTGATTGTATTTCACAAACATCAGACATTCTTACCACACTCAGGACATTTCAAACCCTTTTGTTATTGGGAATTTCTGTACTTTTGTTCTTTGTGAATATGTTTCTATAATAAGCAACATCTTTACGACGAAAATCATGCGACTGATTTCGACCTCGTAAAATAGGTGTGCTAATTATGAATATTTGGCACTTACGAAAACAGCGCGCTTTGGTGTACAACAAACTTGTATGTTCTTATAAGTACAATTATGAAATCATATCAATGTTTATACGTGTGTTACGAAAATATATTCAGGAGCAAAACGATACAGTAATGCCATTTCTTTAACGTTTCAAACAGAATTCTAAACGTCAGGAAAACATTACAACTTCAGCTATTGATTATCTTAAAACCCGCTTTATCAGTTAAATTCGTTACATTGATTAGAACAGATCTAATCTACATTAAATCAGCAATAAATCTTTTTAAAGCGCGAATACAATAACAAGCTTTAAAAAAGGTCACCGGTGTCCCATCTGGCTATATTAGCACATCATACAAGTAATGTCTCTCGGGTTTATTCTCTAATTTATGATATTTGAAAATAATAGTTGTGGCAAAACTGTGTACATGTAGTTCTATTACATAGACTCATAATCGTATTTACAATACCAAAGCTTATTATTAATCAGTAAATAATTGTTAAGTTTGAAATTGTTTATATAATTCATACGTATTGCTTGCACTTTAAATAAAGTATCCTCGCAGTTTCACATTTTTCTGCAATTTTGTTTTCAATTAACTCATTCAAACTTAAACGGTCTGTACTGTATAGCTGCTTTGCTTTCTACGTTGTGGTTATGTTTCTTTTGTTTCTGTTTTGTTTGTTATATATTGTTATATACATGATGAATGGTACACGGACTAATCATGTTGTTCTTAAACGTTTTTTTTGCAGCATATAATTTAATTAACTGTATTTTATGTATCTGTATTACATGACGCATTGCAATCGATCTACCTGTATACGCAGATGTGTCAATTTTCTTCAACGCTACACTATGATCAATAATTGTAATAACTAGAACCATACTTTTCACAGTATCCATACGCCACACACATTGTCTGTGGTGATTTTTTTATTATCCGAAACCAAAATATATCATTAAACTATACAGCTAAGCTTTTCTTATGTCGTTTGTTTTATTGTATTATAGCGCGAATAATGCATCGAGTGACATATTTGTTATTGACTTTAAATTCGTTTTAATAGTGTTGTATTTGGGGTGTATTGTGCCATATTTATTTTATGAATTTGTTGCTGTAAATATTTTGTTAATGTGGAAATTAGTACCCGCTAACGTTGTATTCATATGCACTAATATCAAAGTATGTGAAATGGCTGTTAAAAAAACATGAACATATCAAAAAACTATATGCGGTAATATATAGTAGGCATTGCGAAATATGTTTCTGTTAAAACATATAACAGTTTTTTTGGTGTTTATTTTAATGAATATTTTAACATTATTTCAATTTCACGTTAGCACATTTGCACTTAAAGAAAAAAGCCATATTCGGTGCGGTTTAAATAGCGATCAACACAGTTATATTTTTTTTAAATATAATTGCAATTACTTTTATTTTGAGAAATATCTATCGTAGTTTTCATTGGATTTTTAAATAGTTAGATGCATTTTACAGCATAGAAAATCTTTTTATATATAAAATCTAATAAAATGATATGCATATATTTGTTGTATGTATTCATTATAGAACTATATGCTATTAATTGTTGTGGTGTATATATGTTTTTATTGAATTGAAAAGCGTATTATTAATAATCATAGAAAAAAAAACGTTGAGCACCTTTTGCTTTATTTACAATAGCCCTTTGCAAACATGAACATGTCTTTCTCAGTAAGAAAATATATTCGTACCTAATTTTTTGTACACGCTTTGTAATTTTGTATTTAATGAACAATCTGGCTCATACACTGTGTATGTGTTGTGAAATAACTATGTAAAAGTAAATACCGCATATTGTTTCAAGTTCCCGAACGGCGACATTTGCAGAAACCGTGTTTTTAGACGCTTATCATCGTATCAACTTTGTTATTTAAGAAATAGCACTTGAAGGTCATAGTTTGTTTAGTTAAGAGGCGTTGTATCAAATAACTCGTGTAATGACGAACAAGTACCGATATTATTTCGATTCTCACACGGCTTAATACTGACTTTTTATCTTAATAAATAATACTGCCTCTTAAAGTTTAAAAAATGTTTAAAGTGATCAGTGGAGGATTGTATCAATGCATTTGTAACAAATAACACGAACTTGCATAGTTCGTGTAGTTAGGAATAAATAGATCTATAGTAGTGGCACATACTAACAATACACCACGTCTTTTATCTGTGCGTTCATATTATGGATTTATTTATTTATGATGTTAACCATGTTTCTGCTAAATTTAATCAGGCCTGAGAAGATTCTGAATGTGTTCGCATGTATTTTGTCGCGAAAACTTATCACGCTTTTGATTCCAATCGACAGTAATAAAACTACCAAAAGCTAAGGGTACTCCAAACGGTACTATGTTTTTGCTTGCAATAATTTTAATGTAATTTTGTGAATCATAGTTTTGTTATTTTGTACATCTGAATGTTTGCGGCAAGTGTACTTTTTTGTCTTTAAAGTTTTACAAGTTTAATCTTTCCAGCCGGTAAATGAATAAGACATTGTACGAAATGTTCTTTTGTAAGTATTACGAGCATTTCTATTACAATTATTGTGAACTTAATGAATGTATAGCATACGTTGACAAAAACTGAATGCATACTATTATACGATCGGTATTTCGGTATTTGTTTATAAATAAATAAATATATATATGTATATGGTTAGTTTAGGTTATTATTGAATGTGTCTTTTTCTTTGGTACGTACTAAATCGTCCTGTAAGTCCGTTACATAATTGCATTCGTCTGTCTCTTAGAGCCATTTTCGAACAATCTGTCTGCCATTACTCAAAATGCATAAATGCAATATGACAATGTGTATTATTGCGATTTTATTGTGTTTGTACAGAACTGCATTATGAAACTATGACATTTACTTTTAATTGTCTTAATAATATGAGATAAAAAAAAAATACCGGTACCATAAGTGGGTGTGTTCATTATTTGGTTATATTTTCTATTTGAACTCATTCATTTTAACATGAGAGGGCTTATTATATTTCTTTGTATGTTTTTTTATTTATATTATTATGAGATCATATGCAAAAAGGCAAAAGACTTTTTATGTTGAATCTTAAATATACGCTTATGTTTGGTATTGTATCATCAAACATTTTTGTTGTCACATGTTTAAATGTATAAGATTACTGAATACGCTCTGATTTGCTCAATTAAGAGTTTTGCCCTTCATGTGTACGTGCGTTGTGTAAGATTTACTATTCGGATAATACTTTATATAATGATATGAATGCTTAATGTATTTACAAAAACAAAATTTTGTGGAAATAATTTGGAGTTTTGCTTGCAGAACATGATTTTGCATGTCTATTATTTACCACCCTTTATTGAAAGTGTAAAACAATAACTGATACCATACAATGTGTACCATAACTTGTGTTGAATCACGATAGAGGTAAAAAAAAATCTTAAGAATATATAACCATTGTTGATGTTTAATCAGACTGATGTTAATAACGTATGCTATTTGGAAGTCATATACGATCTGTATTACCCCGTTGATGTTATATTGTGTTAATGTGTTATGTCGATGGACATATTTCTGACATTATATGACCGTGTATAGGATGTATAGCGTTGAGGGTAATGTAATTTGAATATAATTGAGCGACGAAAAAATGAAAACTCTCCGGAATATGTTTAAAATATATTTATTTTTTTATATATCCGAAATAATAGTGTAACTTGATAATGGCCAATTCATGTTTTAATAATTTTTGACAACCACAATGTTTTTGTTCAAAAATGTTTTTTGTTATTGAATGCCATTATGAAGCGTGAAACGAATATGCATGTTATTAATTCGTATAATATTGACGGACTATTTTCTCATATAATTCACATATTTCGGGCGCAAGTGCAAGCTCGCAGCCTCTATCGATTTGGAACTTTTCGTGGACGGTTGCAAAACATCATTTCATTTCAATTCGGCAATCGACAAAAATGCTTTGCACCTGCATTTTACAGTTATTATATACGGGATGCAAATGTCATTTCCATGTATTATTACAACTGCCCAGCAACCTTAGACGAAATGCCCACCTGTTTGGTAATATACTAGTACATACTATATTTTGTATAATTATACTAC
>VMBQ01005199.1:1630-70465 GCA_007657795.1 Dreissena rostriformis
AACTCCACAGTTTTCATCCGATTCTTTTCAAACTTGTTCAGTGTCTTTATATTAATGAGGACTCGAACCCTATTGAAAATGGGTTACATCAGACCGTCCGTCCGTCCGTCCGTGTGTGCGTCCGTTAGACTTTTGTTTGTTTACGCGATAAACTCCACAGTTTTCATCCGATTCTTTTTAAACTTGTTCAGTGTCTTTATATTAATGAGGACTCGAACCCTATTGAAAATGGGTTACATTAGACCGTCCGTCCGTGCGTGTGTAGACTTTTTCTTGTTTACGCCATAAACTCCACAGTTTTTATCCGATTCTTTTAAAACTTGTACAGTGTCTTTATATTCATGAGGACTCGAACCCTATTGAAAATGGGTTACATTAGACCGTCCGTCCGTCCGTGCGTGCGTTAGACTTTTTCTTCTTTGCGCGATAAACTCCACAGTTTTCATCCGATTCTTTTCAAACTTGTTCAGTGTCTTTATATTAATAAGGACTCAAACCCTATTGAAAATGGGTTACATCAGAGTAAAAAGTCCAGAATTATCGCCCCTTGAATTTGTATTGGTCCAAGGCATTTAAGTAGGTTGTTTAATTGGTTGCAATTATAAATTTAAAATTAAATAAAATATAAGCCATCTGATAATTCATTTGGCAAGGATGAAAGGATTTGTGTTTTCAGTATTCCCTTGCATAATGACTTTCCATTCCATTGACATTCCAGCCAGTAGAGCGATTCAGGCCCTCATGGGCCTCTTGTTTTTAAATGCAAAAATGGAGAATTTTTTCGTAAGTTCTTTAAAGTAAAAAACTGCGCTTTATAAACTGTCAAAAACGGTAAAAACCAGTATGTTTAAAATTTCAGGAAAAACAAAAATGTGAAAAAAAGTTGACATGTTTTCTTGGCCTCTTTAAGATTATTTGGCCGAGGTAGACAGGGTGGAATTAGCAGACAAGCAAGAGAAAGCTGCGGAGGAAATCTTCCGGGAGGGCAAACCAGAAAACATGGGCGTGGTTGAGATACTGGGACGGGTACAGCAGACTGACCAACTGCCAGTGTTCTACAGTGGAGGACTTCGTATCCTCAAGTCCATCATTCAGAATAGTACGCTTGCTTTTTGAATGTTATTTTACATGAGCCACTCTCTGGGAAAACAGGGCTTATCAAAGTTTGTTAAGTGTTGTCTCAGATTAGCCTGTGCAGTGTGCTACTGGACTAAAGTTTTAAAGGAACTTTGTTTAAACGAAAAAATCCATAAAAGTGGAATGTGTCATGCCTTATAAGCCTGTGCATATTGCACAGGCTTATCTGGGACAACACTTTTCGCACATGCATTATAAAGGAGGGCAAACCAGAAAACATGGGCGTGGTTCAGGTACTGGGATGGGAACAGCAGCCGGATCAGCTACCCATGTTCTACAGTGGAGGACTCCGTATCCTCAAGTCACTCATTCAGAATAGTATGCTTGCTTGTTGAATGTTGTTTAATGTGAGCCTCGTTCTGGGAAAACTGGGCTTAATGCATGTTTGTTAAGTATCGTCCCAGATTTGACTGTGCAGTCCACTCAGGCTAATCAGGGACAACACTTTCCGCTTTTATAGAATGTTTCCTTTTGAAGGAAGTCTTTTCTAAACAAAAATGCAGTCTAAGCTGATTGTGGTGCCCATGATTAGCCTGTGCAGACTGCACATGCATTAAGCCTGGTTTTCCCAGACTGATGCAAAATATTATTCTTTAAACAAAAAGCAAAATAAATTCTTCACACACACAAGAATAATACTCATTATCTCTGCATTTTCGTTTCAGCTACTGACCAAACATTGTTCAGAACCAACGGAGGCTTGTCTCTTCTCGTCTCCATGGACATCCTGCATAAGAGTTTCTCTTCATCACCTAGAAGCTTGTCTGGGGAGGAGCTGGACATGCTGGCCTCAGCCTTCGATTTGTTTTCCGCAGCTTGCGAGGATAACGGTAAATATTTGATCCGCGCATTTGGAAAATAGGGCTTAATTCACGTGGCTCAAGTGTCATCCCAGATTTGCCTGTGCTGGCCGCACAGGCTTATCAGGGATGAGGCTTTAAGCATTAAGGAATTTTTCGTTTAAAGGAAGTCTCTTTTCTTAACAAAAATCCAGTCGGTGCGGAAAATGTTGTCCCTGATTAGCCTGTTCAGACTGCGTTTTTAATGCTTTTCCTTGATAATTTGTGAAAATGCACACTAGCTTTTGTACCCAGAGGGCCCTGGTTCCAATTCCGGGGAAGGCAATATTTGTATGCCCCCGAAGGTGGGCATATAGTGATCGCACTGTCCGTCCGTCTGTCTGTCTGTCCTTCTGAAATTCCGTTACACTTTGCGTTTAGGTTTCGAAAAAAAAATCAAAAAAATCAAAGGGGCGCAGTAGGGGGCATTGTGTTTCTGACAAACACATCTCTTGTTTATTTAAAAATTTTCCTTGCTGTTGTAATAAGTTATTGCTATTCAAAACCATGTATGTAAACATATTTAATGACATATTTCAAAAATACGAAAATCTATGAACAAGTCCCTTTAATCGACAATACACCATAAGTAAGCTGCGTTCTGGAAAAACTGAACTTAATACATGTGCATTGAGTGTTGTCCCAGATTAGCCAGTGCAGTCTGCACGGGCTGATCAGGGCAAAACTTTCCGCCTTAACTGGATTTTTGTTAAGAAGAGACTTCCCATGAACAAAAAATTCCATAACAGAGGAAAGTGTCATCCCTGATAAGCCTGTGCAGACTGCACAGGCTAATCTGGGATGACACTGTACACACATTAATTTATGGAAAAAAATTGTTTAAAGAAAGTCTCTTCTAAAAGAAAATCAATTTTAGGAAAAAAGTGTTGTCCCTGATTAGCCTGTTTGGACTGCACAGGCTTATCTGGGATGACACTTAACCCTTTGAGCGCTGGAACCGCATTTTGAAGGCCTTTGCAAACAGTTTGGATCCAGATGAGACGCCACAGAACGTGGCGTCTCATCAGGATCCAAACTGTTTGCTATTCTGATAGTATTCTTTGAAAAAAATTGAAGAAAATGCTAATTTTAGAAATTCAGCAGACAACATTTTAGCAGACGACAAATATCCCAGCATGCAAAGGGTTAACGCACATGCATTAATCCCAGTTTTCCCAGAACGTGGCTCATTTAATCCATTTTTTGCAGAGAAGAGCTCTGAGACATTCCTTCAGCTAGACAATTTCTCCGTTTACTGCACTCGTTTCCTGGAGGTATCTATGAAGGGTCAAGGGAGACTACTCCAGCATGCAATCACCTCCTGCCTGTACTCTCTGTCACAGAATGAGGTGGGACGAAGGCAGATTGTCTCCCTTTTTGATATTCCAAAGTAAGGAATTTAGTTTTGTTTTTTTTATTTTATGAAATGTTTAAATCAAATGGGATATTTAAATTGTAAATGTACAAATTGTTATTTTTAAGTCCCCCAGTCTATACTGGGGGACATATTGTTTTTGCCCTGTCTGTTTGTTTGTTGGTTTGTTGGTTTGTTTGCACAAACTTTAACATCGACCATAACTTTTGCAATATTTAACATAGCAACTTCATATTTGGCATGCATGTGTATCTCATGGAGTTGCACATTTTGAGTGGTGAAAGGTCAAGGTCATCCTTCAAGGTCAAAGGTAAAATATATGGGTCAAAATCACTCAAAAGGGACATAGTGTTTCACAAACACATTTTTTGTTGGTTTATGTCTTTATGTTCTACCCTTTTTTTGACGATGCTGCTTCAGCAGCTTGTCTAAGTTATCATACCATGAAAATATTCTTCACAATGGCGACCTACCTAAAAGACTGAGCCAGTCTGATTGAGTTAGCATTATTTTCTCAATCGGCATACCTCGCTAATTATCATTGATAAAGGTTAAGGCAGCTTGGTTCCCGTCCTCTTTCAAATTTATCGAGAAGTTCGGGACAGGAACCAGACACGAAACTGCCAGGTGGCACTTCAAACGCTGTGACGCTGGGAAAACCCTAAATGTAGTTATTTTTAGATTTGATCGAAAATGTAACCCGCCTCCCAGTTTCGCTGAATGGGTCAAGTTCCCCACGGGTACAACTTCCCCGTACCCCCAAATTTTTTTGTACCCCAAATTTTTCATACCCAATTTTTTTTGTACCCAATTTTTTTGTCATTCCCAATTTTTTTTCGTACCCATATTTTTTCGTACCCAATTTTTTGTTCGTACCCAAATTGTTTTTCGTACCCAAATATTTTTTTTGTCATAATGTTTTCGTACCCAAAATTTTCGTACCCAAATTTTTTTCGTACCCAACATTTTCGTACCCACATACACAATTGTGGTGATGTAGATAAACTTAAATTGATGCTTTTATATCCATCCTCTTCAAAAGCATCGTCACACTAATACTGTCAGTACTTTGACATTATTATGTAATAAATGGATTTGAGGCAAAAATATGCCCTTTTTTGTCCCTCAGTCTATACTGGGGGACATATTGTTTTTGCCCTGTCTGTTTGTTTGTTAGTTTGTTTGTTGGTTTTTTGGTTTGCACAAACTTTAACATTGGCCATAACTTTTGCAATTATGAACATAGCAACTGGATATTTGGCATGCATGTGTATCTTATGGAGCTGCACATTTTGAGTGGTGAAAGGTCAAGGTCATCCTTCAAGGTCAAAGGTCAAATATATGGGTCAAAATCGCTCAAAAGGGGACATAGTGTTTCACAAACACATCACTTGTTCTTATTTACTTATTTTTTTTTTGTTTTCCTATTATGTACCAAATCCAATAAAAGGGGTCGCTTGTATGTAAAATAATGTTTTTTATTATATACCTGTTTAATGCTTTTAACAAAAATACAGGTTGTATCAATCGTTGAAATAAATCGGACTGCACAGGCTAAAATGGGATGATACTGTACATACATGCATTTATGACTCAATCTCAATGAAACTTTGTCAGAAGGTTTAGCTAATTTTGAATCTTGGTCAAGTGGGGTCAATAACTACATCACAAGGTCAAGTCTTCAGCAATTGATGAACTGTAAACTCTGGTTAGTTCTTAAGCGCCATCATGGCTTTCTTATATGATTGAATTGCAGGCCAACCCCCCTTACTGGCATAACCTATTTAAACATTCTCATAAGAGCTTAGTTCTGGAAAAACTGGACTTTATACATGTGTGTAATGTATCCTCCCAGATTATCCTGTGCTGTCAACACAGGCTTATCAGAGTCGACACTTAACGCTTTCTTAACGAAAATCCACCTAAGGCAGAAAGTGTCGTCCCTGCGGACTCCACAGGCTAATCTGGGACAACTCTTTACGCACATGCTTAAGCCCATTTTGCCCAGAACGAGGCTCATCATTTTCCCCATATCTTCCCCACAGGCTATTGTCAGTGATGTTCACACTGATCCGGACCAGCAGGAAAACATCCACCATGGCCGCGAACCTCCTGAGTAACCTGGCCCTAGACAAGAAGTGAGTTCAAGGGACTTTTTCACTGCTTGGGTCAGGGAAGAACAATATGAGACTTGTCAAGATCACACTTGTGGGTCAAAACAATATTTCGGGGCAATCAGCACTTACAAAAACAGCACTTGTTTAAATTTCTAACAGAAAACAGTACAAAAGAATTTCTACCAAAATGTTTGTAAGACTGTAGTGTTGTTTTCACAGTTTTGATATTAAGTATGGGTTTGTTTGTTTTTGTGTAAAATATTCTTAGGTAATTTATAGCGTTATGCACAATACTGTGATATATTTAAAAGAGTATAGAGGTGACATGCCACATTGGACAAGCGCTAGGCGGAGTATGACAGCTGTGAACAAGAACCAATATATGAGCCAATCCCTGGAAAAACGGGGTTTTATGAATGTGCAGTCTGCACAAGCTAATAAGGGATGACACTTTTTGCTTATATAATATTTTTTATTTAAAGAAAGTCTCTTTAGGCTGAAAGTATCGTCCCTTATTAGCCAGTGCAGTTTGTTCAGGCTAATTTGGGACAACACTTAAGGCACATGCTTTTAACCCCTTTTTCTCTGAGCCCGGCTCATATCTTAGCATTGTTCACAACACTGTTAAAAAATCTTTTTATTATTTACTTACAACATTCTTTAAATTATTTTAATTGTTCAACATAACTGCCTCGAGTCTTCAAAAGCTTGCAAGGGTTCACCTTCTTTAGCCGTGTGATGTAAGCGGTAAACATCGTGTTTCTGAAGAAAGAAGCCCTCTGAGAATACTTTAAAGTTGTTTCAAGCATATTTCTATTGCTATTTTTAGATTAAAGAAAAATCTTCCAAAAATTGGAGAATCTTTTTTTGTCAAGTACGCAAGAACAAAATCGTCAAAAAATGAGATATTTGATAATTATTAATGGAAAAAGGGGGGAAATAATAGGATAATAGAATATTATGTGAGGGTTGGATAAAGATGAAGATTATCATGCTCAACACGAACCATGGAAGCTAGCCCGTTTACATGGTTCTAAGCCTTGCATGATAAATTTGATCTTTATCCAAAACTCACATTATTTTCTCTATAAACGTGTTCATTGCAAAATAAAAAAAAATTATACTGTTATTTCTATTTCAGATTTAAATCCCATTTGCGTGACAAAGTTGACACAAGTGTATGTCCAGCATTTGAGCAACTTCTGGTGAGAAATAGACGATAGATAACCTTTGACGTGTTGCATATTTAATTTTTGTTCTTTTTTGTTCATCTCTGATTGCATCACACTACTGTGTTTATGTTTCATATTGTATATATATATATATATATTTTTAATAAAAAGTTCTGACAACTGAGAAAGAAAAAAAAACTGCTGGTAAGAAATCCTTTGTTTGCCATAACAGCTGTATCTGTTGAACATTCAATATTACGCGCAGGCTGGTCTGGAGCTACGCTGGCAGCATATGGCATAAAATCCATTTTTGCATGATGCGGCTTAACCCTTTGCATGCTGGGAAATTTTTCGTCTGCTAAAATGTCGTCTGCTGAATTTCTAAAATAAGCATTTTCTTCGAAAAAAAAATCAAAGAATACTATCAGAATAGCAATCAGTTTGGATCCTGATGAGACGCCACGTTCTGTGGCGTCTCATATGGATCCAAACTGTTTGCAAAGGCCTTTGAAATTCAGTTCCCGCGCTTAAAGGGTTAAAAATTGCTCATGGCCATTCTCTATCCCTCCTTATTATCCATCCTCGCTTTGACATTTGTCATATTTGCATTTAAATCATGGAAATGGGATATTTCTGTGTTAGCTAAATTTTATTGTTTGAATTTTGTCAAGAAGCAACATCCCTTGTTCCAACACTTGAATAAATACCTAGTTGTAGCTGGTTACTATCTCTTTTTCACCCATATTATCAAAACTCACGTTTATGTTGAAATTAACCAAATTTGGAATTAACCCTTTGCATGCTGGGAAATTTGTCGTCTGCTAAAATGTCGTCTGCTGAATTTCTAAAATTAGCATTTTCTTCGATTTTTTTCTAAGACCACTATCAGAATAGCAAACAGTTTGGATCCTGATGAGACGCCACGTTATGTGGTGTCTCATCTGGATCCAAACTGTTTGCAAAGGCCTTCAAAAAATCCGGTTCCAGCACTGAAAGAGTTAAACTATTGCTAACGGCAACTTGACCATGACTTAATTTGTAGGTGTTGAGTAAGACTCTTGAGCTTGAGACATTATCCCTACAATGAGCCACGTTCTGGTCAAACTGGGCTTAATTCATGTGTGTCAAGTGTTGGCCCAGATTAGCCTGTGTGGTCTTATCAGGGATGACACTTTCCGCCTAAACTAGGATTTCGTTTTGAAGAGATTTCCTTCAAACACAAAATTCCTAAAAGCAGAAAGTGTTGTCCCTGATTAGCCTGTGCAGATTGCACAGGCTAATCTGGGATGACACTTTACAAACATGTTTTAAGCCCAGGTTTTCCAGAACGAGGCTCCAATGATCCCTGTTATCTACCAATGTTACAGGCCGACGCAGGCTTGTCGGCCGTGCTGCCCAGGTGTGTTACCATGGTTACCAATCTGACGGGTGATGCTGTGATACGTGGGAAGCTCATGAAACGAGAGCAGCTCTGGGAGGCTTGCTGCAATGTATTCGTAAGTTCTCACTTCCCTCTCAGTACGCCTATTTGAGCTGCGGTCTGGGAAAACTGGGCTTAATGCATGTGCATGGTGTTGTCCCAGTTTAGCCTGTGCAGTTCCCACAGGCTAATCAGGTACAACTCTTTCCGCTTTTATTGAATTTTTTTTGTTTAAAGTACATTCTGAATTACAGCTAGGGCGGAAAGTGTCTTCCCTGGTTAGCCTGTGTGGACTGCACTGGCTAATCTGGGACAACACTTTATGCACGTGCATTAAGCCAAGTTTTTCCAGAACGAGGCTCATATTATGGATTATAGCAAAAAATTGTATTCGCGGTCTGTTACAGCTGTGTTTTTACCCTTTGCATGCTCGGAAATTTGTCGTCTGCTAAAATGTAGTCTGCTAATTTTCTAAAATTAGCATTTTCTTCGATTTTTGTTCAAAGAATACTATCAGAATAGCAAACAGTTTGGATCCTGATGAGATGCCACGTTTTGTGGCGTCTCATCTGGATCCAAACTGTTTGCAAAGGCCTTCAAAATTCGGTTCCAGCACTGAAAGAGTTAATGAAAAAAAAGGGCTGTTAACATACAAGTTTTGTTTGCTTAATTGCATCGAAAGCCAAAGTCTTATTGAGAAACTTGAAGGTTTGTTTCCTGGGTGAAACCAGTAATTGGTGTCTTTGGAGAAGATCTTGAGAGCGCTTCCTGAATGGCAGACACATTATGCCACCTATCAAAGACCGGACTTTACATATCCATAAACTGTCCCTCCTCTTGCAGTTATAACTTGTCTAAATACAGCCCTGGTATAGGGTATGTAAAATTTTAAATCCCAACTGCAATTGCACGGTGCCTATACCACGTGACTTTTTAGGATCTGTGTGGGGACAAAACCTTGTGTAGACAATAGAGGTCACAGTTTTCATCCAATCTTTATGAAGTTTGGTCAGAATGTTTATCTTGAAGAAATCTGGGTTGGGATTGTATTTGGGTCATCTGGGGTCAAAAACTAGGTCACTAGGTCAAATAATAGAAAAACCTTGTGTAGACAATAGAGGTCACAGTTTTCATCCAATCTTTATGAAATTTGGTCAGAATGTATATCTTGATGAAATCTGGGTCGGGATTGTATTTGGGTCATCTTGGATGAAAAACTAGGTCACTAGGTCAAAACATAGAAAAACATTTTGTAGACAATAGAGGTCACAGTTTTCATCCAATCTTTATGAAATTTGGTCATAATGTTAATCTTGATGAAATCTGGGTAAGGATTGTATTTGGGTCATCTGGGGTCAAAAACTAGGTCACTAGGTCAAATCATAGAAAAACCTTGTGTAGACAAAAGAGGTCACAGTTTCCATCAGATCTTTTTGAAACGTTGTCAGAATGTTTATCTGATGACATCTGGATTGGGATTGTATTTGGGTCATCTGGGGTCAGAAACTAGGTCACTAGGTCAAATCATAGAAAAACCTTGTGTAGACAATAGAAGTCATAGTTTTCATCTGATCTTAATGAAATATGGTCAGAATGTTTATCTTGATAATATCTGATTTTGGATCGTATATGGGTCATCTGGGGTCAAAAATTAGGTCACCGGGCCAATTCTAGTAAAAGGTGAGCGATTCAGGGCCATCATGGCCCTCTTGTTATGTTGAATGGCGATAATCCACTTTTTTCAGATGTTAATATTTGCAGTGGCCCTTAAAATACGCTAAGGTCATTAACCCATTTTGCAGGATTTTGTGAACGTTAAAGACATCAAAGGATGTGTTATCCCTATAAAATAATAAGTTGACATTAGTTATTAGTTGTTAATTAAATAGTTTGTTTTACTTTTTTGCCACATGTTTCTATTTGTAGCAGTAATATACTTAGAAAAAGATTCATTTTAATTTCTTTAGGAGAAAAATATCGTGTTTTTCCCAAATGTTTATGACAACAAGACACCGTTAAAGCAGTTTGATGTTTTTAATCAGCACAACTTGCTAAATGTTCAACAAACTAAAATTTATTTATAGGACATTAAATTCTATGTTTTTTGCAGAGCACCCATCACTTATTACAAGAGGAAAATTCCCATATTGAAGAAATCGTGGAAAGTGTTTCAGGACTTTTGTTGAATCTCAGCAAAGACACCTCCGCATGTCTGGAGAAGTTTGGTGTAGAACTGTGTTCAAAATGCCTGGAAATGATCAAACTTGGCAAATGTCCTGAAACATTACGGATGCGAGGGGTGGGGATTCTGAGCCATATATTGCCGCATAGTGATATTGCCTGCAATACGGTGGTGGAAAATGGTGGGATGATAATACTGCTGGAATACATACAAGTAGGTCCAGAGTCATTTGTTATCTGAGCCTCACTCGGTGAAAATTGGGCTTAACCCTTTGCATGCTGGGAAATTTGTTGTCTGCTAAAATGTCATCTGCTGAATTTCTAAAATTAGCATTTTCTTCGATTTTTGTTCAAAGAATACTATCAGAATAGCAAACAGTTAGGATCCTGATGAGACGCCACGTTGTGTGGCGTCTCATCTGGATCCAAACTGTTTGCAAAGGCCTTCAAAATCCGGTTCCAGCGCTCAAAGGGTTAATGTATTTGTGTAAAGTGCCATACTAGATTAGCCTGTGCAGTCACACAGGCTAATCAGGGAAGACACTTTCTGCCTGTGTGGACTGCACAGGCTAATCAGGGACAACATTTTATGCACATTAATAAAGCCCCGTTTTCCCAGATCGAAATTCATTTCTTTTAGCCAATATGTGAAGCATGTTTTAAAATGTGAATAAAATACAAAAACTATGTGTAAAACGTATTTCTGTTGCATTTTTAATGGCTTACAAAATTGTTGATTGTGTAATTGTGAAGATTTCTTTATGTTAAACAAATGAGGAATCCATACATTTTTAAGAGAATAAACGGATAATGTACATACAACTGAACACTATTAGATACTTCCCCTTAGTTTGTTCAGTTAATCTTTATACCTTTTTGTTTCAATTTATAAAAAAACAACAATGGCCTACTTCTAGGACAGATACAAGTAAAGAAATATGATGGAGACTGATGTCTTTGATTTTTTTTATTTAAACAACTTTTTTTTGGTAAAGTATGCACCATGTTTAATTTACTGTGACTGTTTTTGTTAAGGATGAAGGACTGCACTATAAGCCTGCGCTGAAAGCGTTGACTGCCATCACTAAATGCAATGAAGCAGGGAGAAAATATATTGTGGACAATAAAGGTATTTATAAACTTGAATGGTCATAATTCAACTGTTTTAATATTTGAAGCGCCAGATTTGTTTGCCTTGAAAACTCTTAACTGATAACATGTTGATAGACAATCTCTGCACAGAGCTGGAATCAACGTAGCTCGATCAAATCCCTGCTATTAATAACCAACCACGTAATGATAGCCGAGCCGCATGGAACAATATTTTAACTATTGTTATTTTTTACTTTTTTAAATTTAGGTAATTTATTTTTGTATTATGAATCTAAACTTATACACTATTTTCAAAATATAAAGAAAATGATACTACTTTCCATAATATGATAATAAAAAAATATCCTTCCTGATCTGGAAGGATTTTTTTGTGATGGCAGAGATTGTATGTGAGAGCATGGATCAACAACTCTGTTCGGAGATTGGTTGATAGATTGAAGCAGTGTCTTGTGGCACCAGAAAATACAAAACATTTGAGCTGGTCTCTGTGAAAACCAGGCTAAATGCATGTGTATAAAGTGACATCCCTGATTGGCCTATGCAGTCCACACAGGCTAACTGGGGTTGACACATTTCGGCTAGACTGTATTTTTGTTAAGAAAAGATTATATTTAACACAAAATTCCATAAAACAGAAAGTGTCGTCCATGTACACTATGCACGTGCATTAAGTCTGGTTTTCCCAGAACTTGGCTCATTTATATTTAACAAGATGCAAAAAATCAACACAAAAACGTGATGATTTGAAGCTTTACAATTTTGAGCCATCTTAATTTTGTTGCATCATGCAAAAATGGGTCTTATGCCATATGTGGCCAGTGTAGTTCCAGAGCAGCCTGCACATCAGCACAGTCTGGTTTGGAGTATATAAATATATATATTTATATATATATATATTTATATATATATATATACCCTGTCAGTTAACAGGATGACAAAATGTTGCGTGAATATAGCGTGACATAAAGGAAGCTCCTAACCATAGTCCGCGTAGGCTGGTCTGGAGCTACCCTGGCCGCACATGGCTTAAGACCATTTTAGCTCTACTGTCCAAAGGTTTTTTCCGTGCATTAGACTTTTTCTTGTTTACGCGATAAACTCCAAAGTGTTCATCCGATTCTTTTCAAACTTGTTCAGTGTCTTTATATTAATGAGGACTTGAACCCTATTGAAAATGGGTTACATCAGACCGTCCGTCCGTCCGTGAGTCCGTTACAGTTTTTCTTGTTTACGTGATAAACTCCACAATTTTCATCCGATTCTTTTCAAACTGGTTCAGTGTCTTTATATTAATGTGAACTCAAACCCTATTGAAAATGGGTTACATTAGACCGTCCCTCGGTCCGTGTGTGCGTCCGTTATACTTTTTCTTGTTTACGCCATAAACTCCACAGTTTTCATCATATTCTTTTCAAACTTGTTCAGTGTCTTTATATTAATGAGGACTCGAACCCTATTGAATATGGGTTACATCAGACCGTCCGTTGGTCCGTGCGTGCTCCGTTACCTTTGTTCTTGTTTACGCGATAAAATCCACATTTTTCATCCGATTCTTTTCAAACTTGTTCAGTGTCTTTATATTAATGAGGACTCGAACCCTATTGAAAATGGGTAACATCAGACCGTCCGTCCGTGCATTAGACTTTTTCTTGTTTACGTGATAAACTCCACAGTTTTCATCCGATTCTTTTCAAACTTGTTCAGTATCTTTATATAAATGAGGACTTGAACCCTATTGAAAATGGGTTATATCAGACTGTCCGTCCGTCCGTGCGTGCGTTACACTTTTTCTTGTTAACGCGATAAACTCCACATTTTTCATCAGATTCTTTTCAAACTTGTTCAGTGTCTTTATTTAAATGAGAACTCGAACCCTATTGAAAATGGGTTACATTAGACCGTCCGTCCGTGCGTTAGACTTTTTCTTGTATACACGATAAACTCCACAGTTTTCATCCAATTCTTTTCAAACTTGTTCAGTGTCTTTATATTAATGAGGACTCGAACCCTATTGAAAATGGGATACATCAGAGTAAAAAGTCCAGAATTATCTCCCCTTTAATTTGTATTGGTCCGAGGCATTTAAGTAGGTTGTTTAATTTGTTGCAATTATTAATTTAAAATTAAATAAAATATAAGCCATCTGATAATTCATTTGGCAAGGATGAAAAGATTTGTGTTTTCAGTATTCCCTTGCATATTGACTTTCCATTCCATTGACATTCCAGCCAGTAGAGCGATTCAGGCCCTCATGGGCCTCTTGTTTTTAATGGGGCGGCTCATAAAATAAAATTAAGGTTAAAGACCTTATTTCTTGGTTTCTAATGATCATGGTATGTGCAAATATGGGTTTCTTTAATGTTTGTTTTTTTGTTTCAATAAACTTTCCAATCTACCACAAAAGGTATTGTTATTTGATAAAATTAAATGTAAAATGCTACAAGTTGCACTCATATTTCGCATTCTTTGAAGAGGCGAAAATGAAATTGTTATTTTACAGGACTTGGAACATTAGTGAAGATGTTGAAATCTGGAGATGAGACCAAAAGTGGCAATGAAATTGTTATTTTACAGGACTGGGAACATTAGTGAAGATGTTGAAATCTGGAGATGAGACCATAGTAGGCAATGGGGCCCTGTGCCTGAGTCATTGCACGCAGGTCTCAAAGGTGTGTGCAGTCCTTACGAAGACAGACGTCATCAAAGACCTGCTGGTTCTGGCGAGAGACGGGAGGAAACCAGCGGTCCAGCAAAACTGCGCGATACTCATTGCAAAATTGGCTCAAGGGGACAGCAAGTGAGTTTGGGGGCTGGTGTGGGTGGAAACATATGAGCAGCGCTCTAGGAAAACTGGGCTTAATGCATTTGCGTAGTGTCGTCCCAGATTAACCTGTGCAGTCCACACAGGCTAATCTTGGACGACACTTTCAGCTTTTATGGAATTTTTGGTTTAAAAGAAGTCTCTTTTAAATAGAAATTATGTCTAAGCAAAGAGTGGACTGCACAGGCTAATCTGGGATGACACTTTACGCTCAAGCATTTAGCCCAGTTTTATCAGAGCAAGGCCAATAGCAATTCTCAGTCTCTTAATACGGACCATCAAAGTGACAATCATTATGCATTGTAGTTAATCGTCCGTCAATACAATTGTTCCATGAATGCAACCATCTGTCCCATCTTGTTAATATCTGGTAGTTTATACAACTATAATTGTGTGCTCATGTACTGCAGAGTTGGCTCGAAGTTATCGTGATTTCTGAAATTAAACAAATTCTATTTACAATATTAGAATAATTGAAAAGCAGAAATTTTGCATGTTTAATTTGCCTTTCAAGTTTACTTTTTATGCCCGCCGTAGGGTGGCATATAGCAGTTGAACTGTCCGTCAGTCCGTCTCTCTGTCCGTCCGTCCGAAAACTTTAACATTGGTCATAACTTTTGCAATATTGAAGATAGCAACTTGATATTTGGCATGCATGTGTATCTCATGGTGCTGCACATTTTGAGTGGTGAAAGGTCAAGGTCATCCTTCAAGGTCAAAGGCCAAAAATACACAATCCAAGGGAAGTAATAAGCTTTAAAGAGAGATCATTCCTATACCTGCCAAATGATAAATAGAAATTTTATTTCAAAGCGGCGCAGGGGGCATTGTGTTTCTGACAAACACATCTCTTGTTCCTTCATGTTAACTTTTCTTCTCATGTTTACTTTGCTTCTCATGTTTACTTTTCCTCTCATGTTAACTTTGCTTCTCATGTTTACTTTTCCTCTAATGTTTACTTTGCCTCTTCTGTTTTTACTTTGTCTCGCATGCCTACATTGCCTCTCATGTTTACTTTGCCTTTCATGTTTCTCAGCCTCTCATGTTTAATTTCCCCTCATGTTTACTTTGCCTCTCATGTTTACTTGGCCTCTCATGTTTACTTTGCCTCTCATGTTTACCATGCCTTTTATGTTTACTTTGCCTCTCATGTTTACTTTGTCTCTCATGTTTAATGTTTACTTTGCTTCTCATGTTTACTTTACCTTTCAAGTTTACTTTGCCTCTCATGTTTACTTTGCCCCTGTTGTTTACTTGCCTCTCATGTTTACTTTGCCTCTAATGTTTACTTTGCCTCTCATGTTTACTTTGCCTCTCATGTTTACTGTGCCTCTCATTTTTAATGTTTACTTTGCTTCTCATGTTTACATTTCCTCCCATGTTTACTTTGCCTCTCATGTTTACTTAACCTCTCATGTTTACTTTACCTCTCATGTTTACTTTGCCTCTCATGTTTACTTTGCCTCTCATTTTTTCTTATCCTCTCGTGTTTACTTTGCCTCTCATGTTTACTTTACCTCTCATGTTTACTTTGCCCCTTGCCTTTCATGTTTACTTTTCCCCTTATGTTTACATTGCCTCTCATGTTTTCTTTTCCCCTCATGTTTGCTTTGCCTCTCATGTTTACTTTGCCTCTCGTTTTTACTTTGCCTGTCATGTTTACTTTGCCTCTCATGTTTTTCTTTCCCCTCATGTTTGCTTTGCCTCTCATGTTTACTTTGCCTCTCGTTTTTACTTTGCCCCTCATGTTTACATTGCCTCTCATGTTTTTCTTTCCCCTCATGTTTGCTTTGCCTCTCATCTTTACTTTGCCTCTCGTTTTTACTTTGCCTCTCATGTTTACTTTGCCTCTCATGTTTCAGACACTTGGAGAGACTCAGAGAGCTGCATGGTGTGGAAATACTGCATTCCTGTATGAAATACATCAAATGAGAGCAGCGAAATAGAACTGGCCATGTTGTGAATAAATGTAGAGATATTTGTGTAAAAAATGAGGAATTTATTGGTATAAAGAAAATTAAAGATATGTTGACACCATAACATGTTTTGTCTTAGACAGTTGAGAAACAAGTGATGAACACTTTTTTATAATACTAAACATTTACATTTGGTTCACAATGCATGTTTTCATAATCAAGTAATTAGGTGTCCTTGTAACATGTTTTGTGCATACCTGCCTTCATGAACGCTGAGAATAAAAGCATTTCTTTTTCAGAAATAATATTTGTATATAACATTGTATAAATACCTTTATTTGTTTAATGTTTGGGAACGATAGTTGTAACATATCATATAATTCGCTTTTGATATATTTTAATTATTAAAGGATTTGAAGCTAACCTTGTGGCATTTCTATTTATGTAATAAAATGATCTGTAGCAGTGTCATTTTTATCATTTCATGCACAGACATATGCCTTACTCGAGAATTGTGCATTCAATTGAAAGTATAGTGCGCTAACATTAAACTATCACTGACCTACAGGGTTTCCAGTCTTAATAGTTTTAACTTTGCAGAATTTTTTGGTTGAACAAACTATAAATTTTGATTTAAAATGCTCTGAATGTTAAATGTTTGAAGGAATATTTAGCTGACTTGTCTGTGATGTTGACAATGTGGTTTGGTGTCACTGAAACATAGTTTGGCTTTCGCACATGGTTAAATATAAGCTTCAGAATCATTATTCTTAAACGTTTGAATTATATATTTTGAAAATTTGGTGTATATTTATAGCAGAGCCATTTGTTCTCACTAGGTTATGTACATACGTTATTGGCACGCATCCTTAATGACTATTGTGTCATTTGTGTATATTTGACTATCATGGCAAGCGTTTTGGTGCCGCAGGATTATCGGGACTGTCCTGACTGTCTTCCTATCCGTAACAGTTGCGGTTGATTTTCCGGTTTCGACTTAAAAAGGACTAGCACCAATATGTTCAACTCTTTGATATGTTGAGTTGTAACTTTTGACGGTTCGTCATCAAACCATATAACCAATCCTTATTTTGACCTTGACCCAATTAGATGTAATTGAATTAGAAGTGAATTATATTCACTGTAACAAGTAACAAACAACAAAACAAGTATTTATAACAGACAAGTTAAGTAGATATTACCAGTTTAGCCACGCTCTTGAAAAACCCGGCTTAATTAATATGCGTAAAGTATCGTCCCAGATTAGCCTGTGCACTCCGCACAGACTTATAAGGGGTGACATTTCCGCCTAGACTGGATTTTTGTTTAGAAGAGACTTAAATTAAACGAAAATTTCCATTAAAGCGGAAAGTTTCGTTCCTGATAAGCCTGTGCGAACTTCACAGGCTAATCTGGGACGACACTTGACGCACATGCATTTAGCCCAATTTTCCCAGAGCGATGCTAAAATAATTTTACATGATGTAAGCTAGTCGGCAGCCCCTGTTTATGAAACAACACATGCAAGTCGACGTACCACCAAAAGCAAAAAAATGGAGTCGCATCCAAAGACGGTCTTCGACAAATAGACGACGAATAGCATAAATGAGCCTTGTTATTGGAAAACTGGGCTAAATGCATGTGCGCAGAGTGGCACAGTCTTATCTGGGACGACACTTTCCGCTTGTATGAATTTTTCGTTTAAAGGAAGTCTCTTCTACACGAAAATCTAGTTAAGGCGGAAAATGTCGTCCCAGGTTAGCCTGTGTGGACTGCACAGGCTATTATGGGATGACACGTTACGCTCATGTATGAAGCCCAGTTTTCCAAGGACGAGGCTTACATATTGGGGCGGCGGTGCCGTATCATAATCTACGCCCTTGCGTTTCATTGATCGTAAATTATCATTGCCAATGCCAAGGATCTGGGCTCGCGTTCACCAAACCACTCTTGGAATAGAAACGGACCCATAATTGAGACAGAATAAATGTACTCATATGTGTTTGTTGTCAAGTCGTTGAAATGCCATTCATTGATTAATTTATTTAGTGAGTTAGATTAAAATAGATTAAAACAGGGTTTTTACGAATACCGAAGTTTAAAGCATATTCTCTTTCGATGATTTATATTACATACCAAATAATGATAATGTGGGCCTTGTGGTTTCAGAGAATCAATTTGTAAAATCTGATTTGCTGTATAAGTCTATGTTTAAAACAATCTCACCCTCGGGCGTGGCCAGTTTGTATGCCCCCCCCCCACCCTGCCCCCTAAACCTTCAGAGGTGTGAAGCATACATATATTTGTTCTTGACCTTTCTTAGGGATTTCTGTGTCGCACGTAACTATAGAAGTAGTAAAAGCTGCTAGAGCGCTGGTACCTAAAGACAAATTTACCAGCAATTGCACCAGTGCAACTTCTTATTTTGGTTTTGATGTTTTCGAATTAACCGGAGTTATGGCTCCTTTTTATATTGAAAAAATGCATGTTTATCTTGTGTCGCGCGTAGGGAGAGCAGAAACTTTACAAACATATAAACCCAGCACCGTGACTTGTGTCGTGTGCGTAACTCCAAAAAGTATTGATGTGGATGCAATGAAACTTTATGAAAAAAAAATAGAGGATATTTGTTGGATTCAGTGGAATATCGATTTTGATTCACGAGTGATCATATAAAATAATATGTTCACGTGTGGCGCAGCCACGAGTGAAAAATATTTGTCTATGATCACGAGTGTTTTTTCGGCGTAGCTGAATAACCTAGGTAATCACCTTAACCTGACCTTTGTAAGTGTCCAATAGAATTCAAATAAAATTTCCCGCGGAAAAGACCTTCATTTATTCCATTGGCTGATTTGAGCATAATCCCCCAGAACATTGGAAACATGACCGCGTCTTTGTGGTATAGCATGATACGCTGGTTTGCTGCGTGTTCAGCATGAAACAATTTTATCTCTAATGATAAGTCTTGATGGATAGAACAGTTTTACACTCAACTCTTGACATCAATACAGTTTGTGTGTGCCCCTTTATATTCAGAGGATTGTCAGCGCCAGAGCGTTTGTACTTAAAGGCTATGTTCTCATATTTAGTTATTACTACCATATTGCTGTCTGTGTACTAGTATATTTTAGTTCATAAAATTATCGCTTTTCGATATCCTGATATTAGTTTTGGCCAAACCATTTTAAATTGTTGTCGAAATTGAACATTAAATATGTAAAAGTATAAAGTTTTAAACAAGCCGTCGTTCCAGCAGTGGAATCGTAACCTCACTTTAAGCATTGCATTCAAAGCCGCAAGGTATCAGGGTGAGTTCGCGGCCAGTACAGGGATCGTTATATAATATAGACGCTATCGGGTGAACTAGGTGAACTGGAATTGTATTTAGACCAGATGTTAAATGAATATATTCGCCGATATAATTATGGTATCTCAATAATAGAGTCTTAAGGTGTTTTCAACAAAACCATGATAAATATTATTTTTGATTCATTTAACAAGAATAATTCCACTATATTGACCAATGTATTGAGCATGAGCGAGATGATTCTCGATACCGTTAGTAATCGAATCAAATAGCAATGCCCGACAAACCACTAAACAGGTTTGTCCGAAGAACGCGCGAATAAATATTTAAAATGTGCACGGATACTTCGCGTGTGGCCGGTTGACTTACATGTTTTGATTTCACTTCTATTCTTCTTTCTTCTATAGATATATGATCAGCAATATGTAATAATGTAAAATAAACCGCGAAAACTATGCGTAGCATCCCGTACTGCGTGAAATGCAGCTAAGAACTGCACAGAAAAAGACACATGCTATCTTTGATTTCATTCATTAAACTCTTTACCTTTCACCAACTCCAACCACAATCAACGCCGTATATCTTTTTTTTAACGATATTTCTTGTTTATAATCCACTGAACCCAACAAATTTTCTTTTAAAGTTATGCATGTTTTACCGTTTATTTACATTGTATAAGAGTTTAACTGGAGAAATTCGTCTATAAACCACCGGAAAGCACAACATAAAGCGTCACATGAACTTGCTCACCTCCATATTTGTGTTCATATTTTTTACAGTAGTGGAGTTTCAAGACACCATTTAACTCTTTCAGTGCTGTGACCGAATTTCGAAGGCCTTTGCAAACAGTTTGGATCCAGATGAGACGCCACAGAACGTGGCGTCTCATCAGGATCCAAACTGTTTGCTATTCTGATAGTATTATTTGAAAAAAAATCAAAGAAAATGCTAATTTTAGAAATTCAGCAGACGACATTTTAGCAGAAGACGAATATCCCAGCATTCAAAGGGTTAAATGTGTGCCGGTTAGTACTTCCTTCTAACCTTACGACAGTTTTTATCATACGATGTACGCCATACGTTTCATATATCGATCAAAAAGCAAGTCAAACGCATGGTCGCTTATTGTTATCGTTGCAAATATGAACCTCGTCATACGAAAATGGGTCTTATGCCATATGCAGCCAACGTAGTTCCAGACCAGCCTGCGCATTCTGGTCAGAAGCTACCGTGTCCGCTGTAAAGTCATGCAAAGTTGTGTGGTCTCATAAGCGGACGTAATCGTTTTGCTAATTGGCGAGTCAACAACAGACGGATTTCATGCACAAAGTACAAACATTTGTCTTGGGAACACGCTTCTTTTAAAAATGAAGATCAGTGGAAAAAAATCCCCATTGACTATTATTATCAATAGGGTATTGAAGCAACCTGTCTAAATCATTTTTTAGAGAGGCGTTTTGCTATGAAGACCAGTTTTTATGATAGCAAGAAATGAGTTTTTGATATCAAAAATACGAATTCGTGATATCAGAAAATATAACCGATTCTTTGATAAAAAGAATTTGATTTTCTGATATATAAATAAAAAATCGAATTTTTAAGGTCAACATATTCATTTTATATATGGAAAAATCATTACTTTAAAGTTTAAATCAAGAAATGTCTAAAAAAAAACGGCGCGCAATACGCAATTGGAGCAAGGATTAAATACCACACGTTTATTCATTGTATTGCACATTGTCGCACACATAAATGTCTAATATGATTCCTACATCGAGGCTCCTTTATAAAACGTGCTAGTGATGTCATGATTAGAATGTGTTTTAAGAAAATAAAGATATGTTAATTAATAACATGTCACTTTATAAAAAGTAGACTGATTGTTAGCCTGATTACGTCATGGCATCGTTATATATGACGTCATATTGTAGTGTTTACAAATGGCGAATATTTTTCACAACATTTTTTTTCTTACGTGTTCATTATTAATAGCCGTACATTTATCAGCATGCAGTCCCCTTCAATCAGGTACGTTTTAACGACGATGTTCGTGCGAAATGATTACGCTACGAGTAATTTATTCCATTTAAAATTTGAGAACAAAAACTCGTTTAGTCTAGATAAAACAGATCTGACATTTAAACATCAAATATAAATTTTGAAAATAAAGGATCGCCGTTTAGGCTAAGTATTAACAACACTCATCACACTTCTATGAACTAGAAAAATCACATCCTTCAACAGGTCGAAGAGAATCCATACCTGGGCGTAACCATATCCTCCAAATTAACCTGGGACACCCACAATACAGTCAATAGGCCACATCAACCAAATAGTAAAGAAAGCTAACTGTACCCTAGGATTCATACGAAGAAACCTTAAACACTGCCCGATCACCATTCAGAAAAACAGCTTACTTAGCGTTTGTCAGATCGACACTTGAGTACAGCTCTGTGGTATGGGACCAACATCTAGCAAAGCATATTGATAAGATCGAGCGTATCCAGAGACAAGCGGAAAGATTCATCACATGGGATTACCGCTCATGGGACGAACTGTGTTTCGTCCATGTTGAATACACTGGAACTTCAATGCCTACAGGACAGACGAAAGATAAACCGACTTACCTTCCTGTACAAAATAGTCGAGGGGAAGGTGCCAGCCTTACCTTACCTTGTCATGACATATTAACACCAGCAAGATATAAACGAAACGTTAAACCTAAATCATATAATGACTTCCAAGCTACAAACATTCTAGAAAACCAAGTGACTAACAATACAAAGTGTTTTAAAACTTTCTGGTGTAAAACTGAGCAATTTAAAAACCCTTTTTTCCCAGAACTGTATTAGACTGGAACAAACTAAGTGACAGGGTTGTATGCGCGGCCACCGTCAACGGTTTCAGGACTGCGCTGTATAATCCACAGTTGGATTAATCTCTCTTCCGTTGCGACATATGCCCTACAAGGCCCTACAACGTGTTGATTCATATTCATATAGACTGGAGCCTCTTTTTGTACTTGCCGCCTCGGGGTCTGTCCTAGGTCATATAGTTGGGAGTTGGATTATTGCAACTAGGGACTGTCCTGGGACCGCTGCTTTTCCTTCTCATTAAAATGACCTCCCAGGAATGACAAAACTCTGGCTTTTTGCAGATTTCCGTATCCAGGTATCCTCTATCGGCAGATCAGTTCCGATCATAAACAAACTGCGGAACTCGAGGGATAGACTCTCATCCACAAAGACGCGTCCTGCAGTTTACAAGTTCTTAATCCCGCTCCCCCAATTCCCTATCAAGCAACACAAAAAGGTGAAAATCAAAGTACTTTAGCGTGTCAACAAAGGCATCAAACATGCATGAACTTGAAAACGAAGAGCGGCACTCTTCGCAAGCCGACACCAAACTTGAACCACATCACCAGCATTTGACTGATAATATGCTCCAAATTCTAGAATGAAAAACACAAAAATAAGTCGGCTTGCCCCGAACACCAGTGCATTTTGTTCTTTAAAATAGCCCACCACCTTTAACGAGCGAGGCCTGGTATAGGGGAGATAAACCTGGGTTAGGGTTAGGGGTCGGGTTAGGGTTAAGGCTAACCCCAACCCGACACCTAACCCAAACCCTAACCCTCTTACCCCCCCCCCATGCGCATTAATATACCAGGCCTCGCTCGTTGTAGTTGCCCGCTTCCCTCAAGACATCACCCAGCAAAATAATTGAAACCATCATAGGTCATGGATGGTCTACCACAGCACCAGATTCCTGCGTTTCTACACATCAACTGTTTTAATTACACATGTTTCCGCCCAGTACTTCACTTTTAACGCATTACCAGCCACTGTTGCAAAGGCCCACACTTTTGCATCATTAAGTAGTGGACTATCAAACCTGACATTCTAATGGGACCTCTATTCCAGTTACAAATAGCATTAAAAAAGAAGGTGCCCATGGTGTGCGAGGAACCGTATGCTGCGTAGGATTTGCAGCAGCTTCTTCCGGTTGTCGGCTTTCTCCTTAGCGTGCCCCTCTGACAGCGTCTCTCCCACGTCACGCGTAGTGGCGGGAAGCGTCAACAGTCGCTCGACCGCCTCCTTGTTGCACTCGCTTTCGTCGTGCTTCCGGAACTTCTCGGTACCCGCTTTCCAGTTGGAGAAGCCGTCACTGATGAAGCTGCCGTCCACCTTCGTGTTGCCGATCTTGCCCGTCTTCTTGGCCGCCATGCAGAGATGGCAGAACGCAAGGTCCCTGCTCTGAAAAGAATAACATTGTAATAAATTAACTAAAGTCGGAAACTGTCTTTGTCTTTCTGAATATGTAACACCAACAAACTCACTTTTAGTTATTTTATTAGAAAACATTCCTTTGAATGATTCAATATTTAGTTGAATGTAAATTTTAAAAAAAGAAGTTAAACAAACACAAGCTACCAACGTTATCTTTTTTCACTACTAACGTTAGTTTATTTTACATCGATTATGCAGTCTGCACAGGCTAATCAGGGACGAAACTTTCCGCTTTTATTGTATTTGTCGTTTGGAACATAACACGCACCTTACCTTTGAAATAATTTCCCTTTGTAATCTAAAGTGCATACGAGTGCAAAATAATAATGCCATTAATGTATCATTCTCTTAGCCAAATACATTATCTTTAAATGTAAATGCGAAAGCATCGCCCCTTTATTCCCACAATATATGAGCAACAGACACACATGAATTGTTTAGTCAACGATGGAGCACATTTTTAGAAAATACAGCCGTATGAACACGCCAATCTCTTCTTAATATTGTACTTTTAATAGACTCAACTGAATCTAGACCACTTATCTCTTTCTTCTCCAAATAGCATAATACTCTGAAACCATATTTCTTTCAGTAACATTTGTAAGAGAGAAAATTATCGAATCTTTATGTTTGTTTGTATGACTGTTACTTTTATGTTTTCAGAAATAAAATGTTATGAAAAAGGGAGATTGGCTGACATATTGTAAATCAGAACTATGTTCATTGTCACGTTATACATGATATTATGGTAACACGTTAACGTATATTTCATTCACGGACATGTCTTTTTGCGACTTAAAGGGACTTCTTCAAAGTTTGGTAAAATCAAGATATTCAAAATAATTGTCATACATTCAAAAAAGAGTGTACATATTATGAACAAGCCAAATAACAAGCCTGACTACACAATATTAAAAAAAGTATTGGTTCATTAATGGTTGATCATCATTCGAAAAAAATAATGAAGCGTTTGTAACGCTAATTATCGATAATTTGAAAAATAAATTGAGTACTTGTGTAGTAATGATTTTTTGCTGATACATACGAAAGCCTACTTGGCGCAGTGGTAGCGCATTAGCTTTTGTTTCCAGAGGTCCCGGGGACGGCAATATTTTTATTCAACAGAGACAGAGAGATAAGTGTTTGATTTAATGGCGTGATACATTGAATTCATTACATTAAGAATATTTCCGTATATGCCCAATTTAATGAACTTATACCATAGATTGCCTTTAGAAATATAATGAAATGCCTGAGTGAAGTCCATGCAACTATAAGCACCATATTTTTAATTGTTTACGCTACTAATAACCCTACAATACAAATAAATATAATACATATGGAAATTACCTTATTACGTGCATTAGCCAGATAATAGCATGACATAAACCATGAAAACCATGTGAACGTTAATTAAAATTTTAATATAGCAAATAAATCAATGAACTCAATTTAATTTTGCATCTGTCAATGAAACAGTTAGAAAAAAACGTCCGAAAAAACAACACCAAAATACCAACAAACGCACTATAATGTGTTTGTGTTGTTTTTCGGGCGTTTTTTTTTTAAGGGCAGTATTGTAATGTGTATGCATAGTCTATTATCAAATAACGACATTCCCGATGTATAAAATAATAATATATAATAATATGCTGATTACATGTATTAATATTGCATTCATTGTTAGTAGTTTGTCTTTTTAATATTAGCAATTAAGCGGAATACAATAATGACTCTTTTCATTGAATGTAAAGACTATTTTCGTGCTAAATAATTGATTTTTTGAACCACACGAAATTGAATAAAAACAGTCAAATGGCAAGAATTTTATATGAAATAAAGACGCGCTTCAATGCTGGACATATCGACCGGTAGTTTGCAATTCAATTCTCATGTACAATCTATAAATAGCCATAGGTATCGTAATGGCCGAACAAACTGACCACTCACTGACCTGCTGGTACCGCCAAGGAAGCCGCTTTGGTCTTGACCGGATGTTGGGAAAATTGACTGACCCCTGTACACTTGCACTATTTATGTTTGAGCCTCGCTCTGTGAAAAAGGGGTTTAATGCATGTGCGTAAATATTCGTCCCAGATTAGCCTGTGCAGTCCGCACAGGCTAATCAAAGACGAAATTTTCCACATAAAGTTGATTTTTGCTAAGAAGAGACTTTCTTTAAACAAAAAAATATCATAACAGCGGACAGTGTCGTCCCTTATAAGCCTGTGCGGACTGCAGGCTAATCTGGTACGACACTTTACCCCCATGCATTAAACCCCCTTTTCTCAGAGCGCATCTCATGTGTAATACAGATACTATTTCGGCTCTATACACATAGACTGCTAATATTCTGTCTAATAGTTCTAGTATATGAAATCATATTTCTTTAATTCCATAATCCGGGGATGGCTGAATCTGTAGAAAAGGACAATGCTTTAGCCCTAACAGGCGGACATTTGCCCGCCCCACCCGGGGGACATTTGCCAGTCCCAACCGGGGGAAGTTTGCCAGCCCCAAAAAGAGGACCTTTGCCAACAATCAAAAGTAGACATTCCGTAAAGGTCATCCCTCTTAAGGATGGTGCCGGTGCGTATAATTTGAGTCTCATTCTGGGAAAACGGGGCTTAATGCATGTGCGTTCCATGCGTTGCAAAGGCTAAACAGGTGCGGCACTTTCTTCTTTAAGTTGATTTTCGTTTAGAAGAGACTTACTTTAAACGAAAAATTCCATAAGAGTGAAAAGTGTCGTCCCTGATTAGCCTGTGAGAACTGCACATGTTAATCTGGGACGACACTTTACGCAAATGCACTAAGCCCATTTTTACCAAAACGAGTCTTATTTGATAACCAGGATATCCTAGATTTTTCCCAATAGTTGAACTTCCCAATTTCTGTATCTTGGATTTCAAAAATGAAAAATGAAATGTCCTGTTGTTTTATGGCTAGCTTAATTTCATTTGAATGTTCTTATCTGACTTGTATTGCATTCAAACTTTGCCTGTTCAACTGTTGACAATATGTGTCGTGTTCTGAGAAAACTGGACATAATGCTTGTGCGTAAATTGTCATCCCAGATTAGTCTGTGCAGTCCGCATAGGCTAATCAGGGACGACAATTTCCGCTTGTATGGAATTTTTCGTTTAAATGATGTCTCTTCTTAGCGAAAATCCCGTTAAGGCGATAAGTGTCGTCTCTGATTAGCGGACTGCACAGGCTAATCTGGGATGACACTTTACGCACAAGTATTATGCCCAGTTTTCTCAGAACACAACAATATCATTTTGCTGCACCTGTATAGCCGCTTTGGAGAGGGGTGATCCCTGCGACCCCAATCCGTGTCTGCACAGCGGGATATGTCATCTGAACCCATCCCGTAAACCAAAGAAGTACATGTGCGCATGCAAACTCGGCAGGGTGGGACGGATCTGCGACAAAAGTAGGTGAACTGCTGACGAGAATTCACATTTGAGCCTCGCTCTGTGAAAAGGGGGTTTAATGCATGTGCTTAAAGTTTCATCCCAGATCAGCCTGTGCAGATTAGGGTCAAAACTTTCCGCTTTTATATTATTTTCCCCAAAAAATCCAGTTTAAGCGGAAAGTGTCGTACCCGATTAGTCTGTGCGGACTGCATAGGCGAATCTAAGACGACAATTATCGCACATGCATTAAGCCCCCATTTCACGGAGCGAGGCTCATGTGAAACTGCAATAGGCGGGGAGCGATGGACTAATTGTTAGCAATGTTTTTTTTTTAAGTATACCCATACAGAGTTTTAGGCATTAAGTATTGCACTAGTCCGTCCGTCCGTGTGCTGATGATCGAAAACAAAAGACTTATACGAGTTTTTTTTTAAAGAATTATAGTCCTTTGTCTGTTTTTTCCACTTTATAATATTATGTAGTACCAAAATTGTGTGGTTTCAACTATTCTTTAACTATTGGGCGAATCTCGATCAACCTTTAAAGTTGAATAACCGTAGTTTGTAGATGAGCGTAGAGAAAGAAAGCTTGAATGCACCAAGTTTGGAATAATTATGGCCTTTTGACTGTGTTCACTGTAGAACATATCGTCCCCAAACTTATTATTATCAACTCCTATTTAACTGCTTCGCGGAATTATCGATTCGAAAGTAAGAATGACTGCTACGAATGTTGGCAGAATTTTTGCCATTTGTCTCTTTATCAACTGTAGAATATATCAAGGATTTGTCTATATCCAAGCACGGGGCATCAGTGGCTGTGACACATTTTTTGTTGTTTTTAACCGAGTGACCTAGTATTTTTATAATATTTAAAGTTCATGATAAAATTCGTTCGAGAATTGCTACCATGCAACAATGTATTCCATCCTGATGCTTGCATTTACTGAATTCAGCATTAGAGCCTCGTTCTGGAAAAAAAGGGCTTAATGCATGTTTGTAAAGTGTAATCCCAGATTAGACTGTGCAGTCCGCACAGGCTATTCGCTTTTATGGAATTGTTCGTTTGAAGGAGGTCTCTTCTAAACGAAAATCCAGTCTAGGGGGAAAGTGTCGTCCCTGATTAACTTGTGCGGACTGCACAGGCTAATCTGGGATGACACTTTACGCACATGCATTATGCCCAGTTTTCACAGAACACGACACATTTAGTAATAGATGACCTGAAACACGACATGTTTATGATATACGGTATTGTATTGCCGGAACTCACGTAAGATGAATGTGATGGTTTGATATACCCCGTAATCGTGTTAACGTAATGCAGAAAAAAGTCAATTTTAACAAGAAATGGCGCGGAAGTGGCCGACGCGTATCCCCACGCTGCATAAATTGGTGAATAAATGAAGAAGTTATGTTAATACAAAATGTTGGGTGGGCGTGGTCTGGTGTGACGATGCTTTTGAAAAGGATGGATATAAAAGCATCCATTTAAGTTTATCTACATCACCACAATTGTGTATGTGGGTACGAACATTTTGGGTACGAAAAAAAATTTGGGTACGAAAATGTTGGGTACGAAAAAATTCTGCAATTAAAAATGGGTACGAAAAAAATTGGGTACGATAAAAAATGTGGGTACTAAAAAAAATTGGGAACGAAAAAAAAAATGGGTAGGGAAAAAAATTGGGTACGAAACAAAATTTGGGTAGGAAAAAAATTTGGGAACGAAATAAAATTTGGGTACGAAAAAAAAAATTGAGCACGAAAAACAAATTGGGTACGAAAAATTGGGTACGAAAAAAAATGGGGGTACGGGGAAGTAGTACCCGTGGGGAACTTGACCCATTCAGCGAAACTGGGAGGGGATAACATTCTCGATCAAATCTAAAAATAACTAGTGCTAATAGTTTAGGAGGAGACTGTGGTGGGTAATGTGGACATGGAAGGTCGAGATAGACCGTGGTGTCATAAGAGATGTTCAGTATTTATTTCAAGTCAATTGGTACATACATGAAGAAGTTATGTTAAAACAAAATTTTGGGTGGGCGTGATCTATGTGGGCGGGGCGCCCCAGGGTTGGTAATGGGGCCATGCATAGTTGAGATTGACCGTATTGTCATAATAGATGTTCAATATCAAGTTGAAGTAAATCGGTGTAGAAATGAAGGAGTTAATGTAAAATAACCTAAACTAGAGTGTTAACACGGTTTTACTATAGCCATCTAAGGAAAACTGCCCCGCCCCCATAACTTTTGACCCAGGGCTCAGATCAAAATTCCAAATAGCGCACCGTCGCACATATGCTCATAGCTACCATGTGTGTTAGTTTCAATGTTCTAGTGCTAATAGTGTAGGAGGAGATAGTGGCCAGGATGGACGGAGAGACGGCGGAGATAACCACAATATCCCCACGCTTCGAAAAATAAGACATGTAACAAATGAATTCGTTCGTTCCTTAAAAAAGGCTAAATTCGAGTGACTGAATAAAAGTCGATTTGATTATGGACCCAGAATGTAACCTGTATTCATAGAACAAGTGTAATAGAACATCGCATGTAAACCAGGAACACAGAACAAGACCACGTGATATGACACTTATTTTCTGCACACCTTTTGGACGTTTTATATAAGCCGCGCTATGATAAAACGGGGCTGAATTTTGCGTTAAGTGTCGTCCAAGATAAGCCTGTGCAGTCCGCACTGGCTAATCAGGAACGACACGTTCCGCTCTAATAGAATTTTTCGTTTAAAGGAACAGGGCTTTTCATTAGGAAATTGGGAAGAGGCCCTAGCCTTTCAAATTGGGAATTTCATGCGCGATAACTGCTCATTTTAGGAAGACCGTGTTTTTTTTTTTTTTTAAACAGGGTCTTTTTCATTGTGCTTAAGTATTAAAAGACACATTGTGGTGCATTCTTAATCATATTAGAGCTCATTGCTTCCAGTTTGGGAGTTGCCCAATAATCTAATTTAAAAAAAAACACACACACAATTTGGGTAATTCCTCTATCAATTTTGGGGAAAAAATGACCTTATTTTCGATTGGGAAGGGACCGAATTCGGCCCCTGTTGTATAAGGGTGAAAAGCCCTGAGGAAGTCTCTTCTACATAAAAATCTAGTCTAGGCGGAAAGTGTCGTCCCTGATTAGCCTGTGCCGATTGCAAGGTTAATCTGCGACGACACTAAATGCATGTACATTAAAGGGAATTGTTCACAGTTTATCAAAATGAGAATTTTTCAACTTTTTGTCACAGATTCAAGAAATAAAAGAACAATGTACATCAGTGTGCGAAATAACACTAATGCCACAGACTAATACTGAAAATACACTTTCGTTTACGAAAAATCATCGTTAGAAATTGATAGAATTATAAAGCGTCTCAGACGCAAAACGATTTAAAAATGTCGATTTCTTGTGTTATCGTTTTATTTTGTAACAAGACGTGGATGGTTATACAAAGTATCAAATAAATGGCAACGCATGTGAAGACGGATAGTCAGGTCCGCACGTGATGTAGTCGTAAAGACTCAACGACGACCCGATCATAAACTCTGAATAACACACATACACACGTGAAGACGGATGGCTGAGTGGTTTCGGCGCTTGGCATTTACTCCATGGGTCCGTGGATCGAGCCCTGATGTGGTTACCTTTTTTTTTCTCTTTTTTTTTCTTTTCTTTTACTGGTATTCTTGTTTTTATATTTGTAGCTTTTTAGTTCTGATGTTGATATTTATCAATTTAAAGCATTTAATGACAAATTTTAAAACATGCCAAAATCTGTGAACAAGTCCCTTTAAGCCCCGTTTTCACAGAGAGAGGCTCATAGCCCCTTTCACTGTGTACTTGTTTCTTTCTCAGAAGTACCGAAGTGCGACAGTTTGGACTGCATCACCCTGTCTGACTGCCTCTCCACACCAGATGGCGCTTTGTGCGTCTGCGATTCGGCGGACTTCGGGCATTTCTGTACAGTGACCATGCGCCAAACAACGGAATGGCGTAAGTATGGCTGCAGCTCGAACACCGCAATGTTTTTTTTTACCTACCCATAATGCGAGTCAACGGTAGACACTGCATTCACTAGTAAAATCCATTCCAGATGTAGAAGGATTTCTAGCTTGTTACATTTTCTTATTTTATGCAAATATGTCTTTGTTTTTTACATTATTGAACTTTCTATATCTGTTTACAGTCACAGCCGTAACATCCAAAATAACACATACATACTTTAAATCATATAAATATATTGCTTAATGAGATCTATAAAATTAAACCGCGTCATGCGAAAATGTGTCTTATGACATATGCGGCCAGCGTGGAGCTACCCTGTCCGCTAACGAAACCACGAAACTGTGTGTGATCTTATAGCGGACAGCGTAGCTCCAGACCAGACTGTGCAATTGCGCAGGATGGTCTGGAGCTACGCTGGCCGCATCATAAGATCCATTTTCGCATGAAGCGGCTCGAATACAATGCTAATCATAGAACTCAATGTGAAGGTTCGAATCCACCTGTAATACCAAACTAATTTTGACCTGTGCGTATTGCACAGGCTTATCCGGGACGACAATTAACGCACATGCATTACGCTCAGTTTTCCCAGAACAAGGCTCATATATTATATTATACCTATTCCACAGAGAAAATCCGGAAGGTGCTGACAGTCCGGACAGTGGTCATTTCGGAGGCCATCTTGGCTGGGATGGCGGGCGTCTTAGTTTTGGTTTTCATCAGTTGCGCTATCCACTTTTGTCGTGTGGCGAAACTGCAGTAAGTGATCATTCTCGGCCTCATGAAAACTATTTAATGTTTGAGTGATTTTGCGCCATTGTTTGTAGACCAGTTAGATTTTTTTATGCCCTAAAAGGTGGACATATAGTGATCGCACTGTCCGTCTGTCCGTCCGTCCGTCTGTCTGTCCGTCCGTCCGTCTCTCCGTCTGTCTGTCCGTCTGAAATTCCGTCACACTGTGCGTTTAGGTATTGCGTTTAGGTTTCGAAAAATGTGGTAAAAGGGGGCATTGGTCATCCTATGGTGACAAGCCTTGTTATCTCTTACACATAACATTGTGTAAAGTACGATCTACCCTCGGTATGCGGTAAATACAAGATTTTAGCACGCACGTTGGACTTCAAAATGTCAAATAACGAAACGCAACCATTAGAAAGATACATAATAAAATGGATCACTGACCTTATAATGAATTCCAAAAAATAAATATAATAACAGTTTAATCATGAAAAAAAAAATGCTTTAACTTCTTCATGTGCAATTGTTTTAATGCTCTGTTTTTTTTTCACAGCCAAACCCACATGGATATGTACAAACATGTTGTCGATAATGGCAAAGTGCCAACGGAGGTCCCTCCGGGCTGGCCGGAGGTGAGTAGTGACCTTCTCAAGACGACGATATGTTGTGGCAAGTCCTCTCTACCAGCGCATTACGGGATTATGATAACAAATTCGGAGGATAAAGATGAACAAAAGAAAAGCAAGAAAAGCAAGAAAAGTAAGAAAGACAAAAAGGACCGAGACGACCAGAATGACAATTACCACAGAGGTATGATTCCATAATTGAGCCTTGCTCTGGGAAAACCGGGCTTAATGCATGTGCGTAACGTGTTGTACCAGGTTAGCCAGTGTAGTCCGCACAGGCTAATCAGGGACGACACTTTCCGCCTAGCCCGGATTTCGTTAAGAAGAGACCTCCTTCAACCAAAAACTCCATAACAACGGAAAGTGTCGTCCTTAATTAGCCTGTGCGGACTGCACATGCTTATATGGGACGACACTTTACGCACATGCATTAAACCCCGTTTTCACTGAGCGCGGCTCAATTATATTTCCATTTATTGAGCTTAATCTTCATGTTTAAATATTTAACCAATGAAATTCAAATATTTGTTTAAGGTTACTTTTGCCGTCTTTTGATCAGTATTCTAAATGCTCTAGTTTGTTTTGTTTTTTTCAATGATCCGGTACTCCGAGTGCATTTATATTTAAACATGAATAAGATGTATGCGTATGTTGGTATTATTTTGTTTTGCAGACTTCTCCGATCTTTCCACTGACTCTGAGTCGGTCCTGTACGACAGAAGACGGCCAGTGGACAGACGCCGCCTCGTTTCAAGGCACGCGCGATAACTCCAATAAGGCACGCGCGATAACTCTAACAAGAAACGCGCGATAACTCCAACTGTTTTAGGGACAGCAAGCTCAGGCTATAATTCTAGCATCGTCTTAGGAATGGACTTGTGCGAAAATAGACAAAAAGTACTAACAGCATTTCATTTTTGTTTCATTTCATTGATCCGTTGTTCTGTCATTTGAAATGATTGAAACTATTTCAAAACATACACTCGTATATTTTTGGGCTGATATTCCCTGTGACGGACGTTGTGGATTTGAAAGGGCCTTGTTCACGAGTTTTGCAAAATGAAGAATATCCAAAAATGTGTCATACAACTAAAACATATTGTATGCATTTTGTTCATAAAAGCAAAATTTTTGGTCATTTTTTTAATAATCATCAATCGAAATCGTAATAAAATAAATCGCTAAAAAATAAAAAACGCTTTTCAACGATAAAATGGGAATTACGTGTATTAAAAGGACTTGTTAACAGATTTTGACATGTTTTGAAATTTGTCATTAAATGCTTTAAATTGATAAATAAACATTCGAACTAAAGAGCTCCAATGTAAAACAAGAATAAAATTAAAGAAACAAAAAAGTTATTATCACCTGGGCTCGAACCACTGATTCTTCGAGTAAAAGTCAAGCGCAACCGGAAAAGTATTTTATACTTTATATGAGCAAAATATAAAGATATGAACACAACTCCCCAAATTATTCAATCGTTTCGTGTATGAAACTCTTTATTATTTTCAGTGTTTTAAACCCCAAAAGATGCACATAATGGATATGTTTAGCATGATACATGTTATGTATTATTGTTTTCTCGCAAATAATATAACTACAACGAAAATTTGCAATTCTTAAACATTTTTTTTTCCTTCAATTTTGTCAATTTACCAAACTTTTAACAATTCCCTTTAAAAAAAATACCCTGTAACGCGAAATCCAGCGTGGTGCAGTGGTAGCGTATTACCTTTTGCTATCAGATTATCCGGATTTGAATCCCATGGAAGACACACTGTTTTAAACAGTTCCTTTCTGTATTGGCTATTTTAAGCTTTTCAATATATTATACTGTTGTTAGTAAATGCATGTAATGACATTAAAAACTATGAAAATCTGTTAACAAGTCCCTTTAAAATGTCCGGTTTTCATGTTGTGATTTATGAAGTCCATGAAGTCTGGTGCCGGTTGTAGCGCTTAAGCGTTTGCTTATCAAGGACGCGGGTTCAAATCTCAGCTTAGGCTTTGTTCAACCCTTTTTTCTTCATTGTATAATCATTTAAGAAATTAAGACTATTCCAAAATGTACACAGTATACTGTTTTAATATTGTAATGGCAGATTTTCAAAAAACGTTAATCTTTTAACAGATATCTTAAAATTGAAATAAGTAAATATATAAGCCTCGCTCTGGGAAAACGGGGCTTAATGCATGTGCGTAAAGTCTGCACAGACTTATCAGGGACGACACTTTCAGCTTTTTGTACTTCTCATTAGAGGAAGTCCCTTCTAAGCGAAAAATCTGTTATCGCGGAAAGTTTCGTCCTTTATCAGCCTGGACCTCACAAGCTGGGCAGACACTATACGCACATGTATTAAATCCCCTATGTGTGTTAACATAAGCTCCCCTTTATAACGTGCATCAACATTCTTTTCGATTATCTCCCTTTAACTACCCCACGATAAACACGATACGGTTGCGTGCATTCATACATGCACTGCTTATTATTGCAAACATAAAAAATACATTAAGAACGTACGGACAAAATCTGGAGCAATACGTATAAAATACATAAGCTATCCTTGATTAAATTAAGCAAAGAAATTGCAATACAATATCCCATTATGCTTAATACACCATACGAAGTGTGGTTTAAATCACCCATCTATAAGCTGGTTTGCATTTACGAGATTGCATATTGCCGTTCTGGGTTGATTGTTTTAACCCATTTATGCCTAGTGGACTCTCCCATCCGTCTAAATTGGATCAATTTATTTTCAAAATTAGGGATGTCTAGTATATTTATTTCTATATTAAGAATATTTCTTACATAAAAATTTCTTTAAGCAAACAGCGCAGACCCTGATGAGACGCCGCATCATGCGGCGTCTCATCTGGGTCTACGCTATTTGCCAAGGCCTTTTTTCGGGACGCTAGGCATAAATCGGTTAAATTAATATTTTAAAACTTTAAATTAGTTAGCGATGACCAGTTGAAAAATAATGGTTTGGGATATTTTTCCGAAGTTTGTTTATATTAATGACAAACTCACACACAAAATGGTTTTCTGATTCTTAACTGTCGTCCGAATAAAAACAATTTTTTGTTATGACAAGCCTAAATCATTAAAAATACTTGTAATAATATAATTATATTTATCTTTAAGTTGATTTGTTAGGTTCAGTGTAAATAGTTCATTGCTTGAAAGAGCAATTTAGTTTAGTTTTCAGGGGCTTCTAATAAATTAAATTTAACCCTAAATAAATCAATTGAACGGAGATAAGTTTGTCTGCTACAATGACAGTAAAGAATCGCCTGATGATATAATTGCCGTAAAGACGTTAGAAAATGCTTTAATTTTAGACGTAATAAAGTAAAATATTCCGTTAACCTTTAGAAAGTATTAAAATTACATTATTGCAGCTATTGTTGATACTTTTATTTTCAAAGCTTACACATTTATTATTCTTTTAGTTTCACATTTAAAATAAAAGACCGATATAAGGTGTTCATAAATTCATGTAAAAAACAATCAAAGACATTATTTATTCAATGCTGCCTCTAATTATTCAAATTGTGAAAAAAAAAATCCGTAGACTGACTCATTTAAAATGTCGGTTAGTAACCTGTATAAAATGTCGCCCCCCACCAAAAACTGATGTATTTTAAAGAAAATTCTGCAACTTCGCATTATTTTTGTTATAAGTTGTGCTCCTTCAAGAATAAATGCCAGACGGTATCTCAGGGCATTATCTGCCAATAACACGCGATTCGTATTTCGCCTTTCCTAATCAAGGCGGACATTACAATCGTCCAGAATATTGAGAATTAATCATTTAAATAGGATACTTGACTCTATTTTCCTAGCAATCTTAGCAAAAATCTAATTCTAATACTGTTATAAGACGTCCTGATTCGCCGATACCCTCTCGAAGTATCTTCATTTATGTTTATAATTAACTGGAAGGGATTTTCGGATTCATCATTTGCCGGACATGTCGTCCGCTAAGACGCCTTTATGGCCATTTATTCTCGAATTATTGTTCCCTGGCGTACTGAGAAGAGCGATGGCTTTACACGTCAGACTACTAGGCCGATCAGAAGACTTAGTGAGTGCCATTAAGCCAAATTGGAGACAATTTGTTCGAACCCGGTAGTCGTTCTTATGTTTGTTTTCCTGTTGTTCACATTGGTCATCGAGTGTGTCGTGATTGTAAGAGGCGGGAAAGGAATACAACAGTTAACTCCCTGTAACTGCGGCTCGATTGGTCATTGTCGGCCATCCCGGGAACTAGCTCCCTGTAACTGAAGCTCGATTGGTCATTGTCGGCCATCCCGGGTTAGCTCCCTGTAACTGCGGCTCGATTGGTCATTGTCGGCTATCCCGGGTACTAGCTCCCTGTAACTGCGGCTCGATTGGTCATTGTCGGCTATCACGGGTACTAGTAACTGAAGCTCGATTGGTCATTGTCGGCTATCCGGGTACTAGCTCCCTGTAACTGCGGCTCGATTGGTCATTGTCGGCCATCCCGGGTACAAGTAACTGAAGCTCGATTGGTCATTGTCGGCTATCCCGGGTACTAGCTCCCTGTAACTGCGGCTCGATTGGTCATTGTCGGCCATCCCGGGAACTCTATAGTATACTACAATGTACCCCGGGTACGGAATAGATACTAAAACGGACCCGGGAATACTTACGCTAAATTGGTCGTTATCGGCTCATATTTTTTTTCAATTTTTTTTTATTCATATTTATGTCAATATTCTATAAAATGGCCTCTATATTATCGAATCTTATACTCAAAAAAGCATGTTTAGGCGGGTTTTGTTCAAGGGAATTGTGTTTCGTAATGTTCTACGCCATCGGAATTTGGGCGGAAATAAAACCCGGGTACACTTTTATATTGGCCGGGAACGTTTCAGTATATTTGCCGTACCCGGGGTACAATATAATATACTTAAGAGTACCCGAGGTACTTTTAAAAATAAAAAGAGACTTCCTTTACACTATAAATTCCATAAAAGCGGAAAGTGTCGTCCCTGATTAGCATGTGCAGACGCACATGCATTTCGCATAGTTTTAACAGAACGAGGCGTATATAGGCAGCGAGTTAAGGATGATTAATCTGTACCTTTTCAGAAATGTGTTGGTATCTCTCGTTTGAAAAAAAAATGGCACTATTTCACAATCCAAAAAGAATGAATAAATCCCTGCTAGCAATTTTGAAAAGAAAAAAAAAATGACGAGAACAAAGCTGCCAGCCTGACGAGAGCAAAGCTGACGAGAGCAAAGCTGTCTGACTTTCTTTAGTTACTTTTTGAATTGAATCGTACGCGTTGACGATTATCTCCGAAAACATTTCTGTAGCCTGACATATGAGCCTCGCTCTCGGAAGTAAATTATACATTGTTTATAAATTATACATTGTTTATAAATTATACATTGTTTTTCGTATTTCGGATGGTATATGCCCAGTGGCGAAATTTTATCGGCATTGCAAAACAAAAAGCGAATCAATTTTGCTTATAAGTTATATCTCGTCTGTCGTATGGTATATGCCCAGTGGCGAAATATTATCGGCATATGTCGAACGTCTTTTACTTCCAATACTTTGTCCAATTAGCAATCAATTACACACATTTAGCTGCATTTCTGCAATGATTACACGCTCGAAAAACATTTACAAGCCGATCGTGGGATAAGATTTTGAGATAGTCTTTACAACATTCAATATACATTGTTTACTGATAATTTCAAAGTAAGAAGACTGCGACAAAAAGATGAATGAAAAATTGATTTTTTTTCTAATTACACTTATTCCACTGTAATAATTTTACAACTTCCTTTAAAGTAGTGGATGAATGCAATATTTTGAAATTACCTCGCCTTTCATCTTAAATGTGTTGACACACTCCCAGTGTTTATGGGACGTCACCCTCGCTACCGACCGGTTATATAATTATCATGTTAAGTTTTATATTTGTATAAAAAAGTGCATAAAAAGAATGTTGTTTTTTCTGTGTCGATCCTTTGTTCCAAAAATCACGAATTTTACTAAATATTTATAGTGTATATAAATCAATTAATATTGTCTTTAAGATCTTTAAGATTCTTGTATCAAGGTACAGTCGAACATTCATTAATGTACAGAAGACATGAACACAGTTGGGAAATCCCCAATAATCCTGACAGCTTTGATCATTCGAAAAATAGACACAATGTTTGGTTTGGCTTGATATTTCGGTATCGGTGTTAACTTGTCATAAATAAATCGCTGAAGTAAAAAGCATTTTTATGTATTGTACCATTAAAAAAAAGTTCATTGATTTTGTTTACCATTTCTCGTTCATTTTCATGATTTGGTTTAAGATTGCGAAAATAAAAAGTTGATATAAAAATCGTATGTAGAGCACATGCATTTCCGCTTTTATAATGTCTTCATATGTTTTCAATATGCAATAATTAGTAAACATCTATACGTCATGTGTCAAAACATTTACTAAAATTCATGTTTGGAATTTGCAAATTAATAAGTGTTCGTGTTAAAATATTCCACACCAAATAAATGACGATGTTAATATTTCATACTTCCTTTGAAAGAACAATTACACTTGTCTGTTCTAATAAATGTCTTAACTGCATTACATATTTTCAGTTAATGCAACTGACAATTGTTTCATTCACTCAGCGCTATTATTTCGTCCATTATTAGTTGAGGATGCTATTCTCTAAACGGGCCTGTCTAAACGCCTTGACAGATTATTAATATTCCTGTATTTAAGATGTCACCGATGACACCTCGATGCGTTCGCCAAGCTTTCCTTCAGAGGGTTACGTTCTGTTCACATGCACGAGTTGCAACGTGCAGTGTAATTACCACTATTCAGTGCATACCATTTTCTTTATTGCAACAAATTTAAGTTGACAGATGCTGATTAATAAGTTATCTTTTTTTGAAGCACGAAGATAAGTGGTTTGATGGGCGGTATTTACCGTTCGTCAGTGTGTGCCGGAAGAAGACGTAATTTGTGTCTCCAATAGTATAAGAACGGGGTTCCCACTGCCTCAAAAAAGTTGTCGCCACTTAATTTCGCCACTTTTATAAAAAATAATCGCCATTATTTTGAAAATGATATTGGCCAAATTTCAGACAACTTTTTTAACGTAATTGTCGCGATTATATGAGTCGTGTTCTGAGAAAACTGGGCATAATGCATGTGCGGAAAGTGTCATCCCAGATTAGCCTGTGCAGTTCGCACAGGCTAATCAGGGACGACACTTTCCACCTTAATTGGATTTTTGCTAAGAAGATACCCCGGTACTTCATTTAAACGAAAAATGTCATAAAAGCGGAATGTATCGTCCCTGATTAGCCTGTGCGGACTGCACAGGCTAATCTGGGACGACACTTTACGCACATGCATTATGCCCAGTTTTCTCAGAACGCGACCCATATAGCATAAACATTTTTTTTAGAGAATCAGCTATGACTATTTCAACGATTCCATAATGACGTTAGTTCGGAATTATACGATGGTCGTATGACGTTTTAATTTAAAATAACACTCGCTATAACTGTGAATAGCCGTTGCGTAATGGATATGGTGTCCGCCTAGCGATCGGGAAGTCATGGGTTCGATCCACATAGTGGGGGCGTACTAGATTTCCCCCCAAAGACACCAAGTACTGGTTCTAGTCCCAGGAAACGGACTCGAGAGCGTTTTAAATAAGCCTTAGGCTTTCGATGCAATTGAGGTAAAATAAATAGGTTAAAACTAAACTAACTGTGATTTCAACCAAGACGGTGAAGCCGTTTTCTTTGTTTTGCCTTCGTTTGTGATTGCTCTTTTGTTTGATTATAGACAATACTGACAATAAGGTAATCGTGTATCATCTGCTTCAAAATGTCGGATATTTAAAACAATATTATTATATTAATATCGCATAATATTCATAGTAAGTAGTCGTCTCCCTTTAATGCAATTTGAATACTCGTAGTAAAAAATAACGAGACGGAACATTTGGTTGTTGTTGTTGTGATGTGAAATTATACGGTTTCAAAGAACAACTTAAAGGAAAACTAATTAGGGTAGACATCTTTCTTATTTTCGTCGTAAATGAGTCTATTTTGTGCAAGACAGTCGCTTCACGAGTTGCTAGATTTAAATGCATTCATTTCAAATAATTTAATCAAGTGTCAAAGGCTGACTCGGGTTTGTCTTTGCCTTTAAATTGCACGAGTTCAAACGCTTTTGCGACTTTTACGACTTACAGTTATTACGAATTAGGCATTTCAAAGGAGTTTTAATTCCTTTACTTAGATGTCGCCAACCAGGAAGATCAAAGAAGATTTTTCAAAGTCAAAGTGAATTTAAACGCATATACAGTAGCTCGTGTATTCATCTTAACAAAATTAAATTTAATTCATTTATTTTCCTTTTATAACTTCTTTTTAATTCCAATTTCACGGGCTTAAGCGGTAAAACTGTAAATTTATTTTGTGAATGCAACGTAAGGTCCTTTGCCATTAAATGGCCAATATAATTTTATGTACGCCAGATAAAGGCATAATTTTGCTATCATCTGAGGGGCTACTGTTTTCTCATACGGGAATAACAACATCACAGCAATTCGACATTTACGCTCAAGAGCGCGTGAGCGGGCACTTATTAGCGAATGAAAACGGTCTTTAGGGTCACATTTGAGTCCCGGCGGTCAAGTGCAGTGACAACACTTCAAATTCCATGAATTCCTTTGAATACGTTAACCCTTTGCATGCTGGGTAATTTGTCGTCTGCTAAAATGTTGTCTGCTAAATTTCTAAAATTAACATTTTCTTCGATTTTTTTTCAAAGAATACTATCAGAATAGCAAACAGTTTGGATCCTGATGAGACGCCACGTTCTGTGGCGTCTCATCTGGATCCAAACTGTTTGCAAAGGCCTTCAAAATCCGGTTCCAGCGCTCAAAGGGTTAATCCGCCTGAACAGGACGAATTGAGTCGTGTCTATTGGTTAGATTCTCGATCGATTCTGTTTCTTGTAAGATTGTTTTACACCCTGTTTAATCACGGTGGTCATCCGGATAGTTCCATATACGATGGCACTGCGGATGGTGTGTTGTATTTTCTCTAAATGAATGAGCGTAAAGTGTCTTTCCATAGTAGCCTGTGCAGTCCGCACAGTGTCGTCCCTGATTAGCCTTCTGCACCGGCAAACTTGGACGATACTTTTCTCATATGCATTAAGCCCCGTTTTCCAAGAGCGCGGCTCATATATATTTCACCCCACCCCCCACCCCATGAACCATAGATATACATACGATATTGCTTAAGTAAATTTCAGTATTGTCTATGCTTATTCCATCTTATTTGTCCTTCCCGAAATTCCCGACGCAGGGTAAGAATTTCATGCGATGTTTATCCGATTCGTTTATTTCTGCTTATTGTTCACAATACATAAACTAGTTTCAATTTCCCCCATATCACCCCCATTTTGCTAACGGAATATAGTAGCTTCGATCTAACACGTATAATTGATCGCTTGTTAGAACATACAGACCAAAAATTCGCAAAATACGTTAAAGGTCAACGTAACCGCGTGTAATTAAAACGCACAGCATTCGAACATAAAACTAGTTTTCGAAATTAAGTGGCATAAATGCGGAAAACGTTATTTCTTTGAATAAGGACTGTCTAAAATCTGAGATTGCTTGTAATCGTGGGGCCGGGAAACTGATAATATCCAGTTACAAGATTAATTATATTTTATGTCGGTGTCTGATTCATTATCGAAAGTAACTTGTAAAACAGTAGTCTTTTTATGCGAACCAACATAATAAGTTATTTACTTTATTTATGTCGGTGTCTGATTCATAATCGAAAGTAAATTGTAAGCAGTAGTCTTATTAAACAAATAGTCTAATTATACAAAGCAACATCGTTGTGCAACAATGAAGCCCCCACGCGCATTTTTAACCTATTTATGCCTAGTGGACTCTCCCATCATTTTAAATTGGATCAATTCATTTCCAAAATTAGGGATGTCTAGTATATTTATTTCTATACTTAGAATATTTCTTACAGAAATTCCTTTAAGCAAACAGCGCAGACCCTGATGAGACGCCGCATCATGCAGCGTCTCATCTGGGTCTACCCTGTTTGCCAAGGCCTTTTTTCTAGACGCTAGGCATAACTGGGTTAAAACCCGAAAGGGCGATTCGCGGCCCCTGGAACCTCCAGATATGTTCACACACCCTCATCAACAATGTTCACAACTAACAGAAGCAGGACGCCCGATTTTATCGCACAAAATGACCATAAAGAACCTACTGGGCGATCTATTCTTACGTTATTAACATACTCCGCGTAACAATATCACCGTCTTCTTTGATGTGGCGCTAAGATTATGTCAAACATATTGCCCGTCCAATGGTCGAATCAGATATAAAACGGCGGGTGGGGGAAGCGTTTTAAACTCGAGCATTTAATACCGTAATTGAAATCGCGAACAGAAAACGGATGGAGCTAGATAATTATTGTGAATGGACACTGGTTTGGTGTGTTCGTCGGACCAATTTCAGTGATTATGACCGATAAGAGGCGTGTTCACGAACTTAAATGATCCTGGCCCCATAAGGGGTCAACGTTGTAAAATTTATTGCCCTTTTGAATTCGGCATCTGATTAGAGAACGTAAAGAACTACAAAACGTATCAATTACTTTTCAATTGTTAAAAGACATTGCTTATTTAGCATCTGGTGTCGAACAAGTTTGTTAACAGACGCGGTGTTAACAATGTGTGGTTGATCTGGGAAAATGTTATCTTGATGTATGTTATTTAACGAATTTACCTATGCGTCTCTTTAATTAACGTCTAAACGAGCCATTATTATGTTAAAGGTACAGCCTGTTATTAAAACTAACATTACTTAGCAAAACGAAACCAACATGACCAAAATATCAACTTGGAGAGATTGTTTAATGAGTTCAGTGAATAAATAAAGTAAGTCAAAACATGATTTGATGAATGGAAATAAAGTAAAGAAAAAGACACCATTAACTGAATTCAATCGTTAAACAAATCAGTCAAAATACAATTTTAAAAATAAATCTGCAAACTTATTGAACTGCAATTGTAATAAGTAATGCCATGCCTATATTAATATCAATTAAAGCGTGTTATATGTGTATCCACTGTGTGAAACTGTCATGATCAAACCATTATTATGCATTAGTATGTTTTATGTATTATAATCCGTAAAAAATATTCGTATGTTTTGTCAGCTCTCTTAATGATTGTATGAATTGTCAATTGTCTTTTGGGCGATAAGGCGACCTCATCCTCATCAATTTGTTTCAATAAACACCAAGATTTACAACATTGAGTGCAGAAAGTTTGTTTTCAATAAACACCAAGATTTACAACATTGAGTACAGAAAGTTTGTTTTTAGCATTAATTAAGAAAATTTACGAGTGTCAATCAAATCCGGTTTCTCTATAGAATATAATTCTATGCATATTAAATTGGAATTCTTTTAACGAACGTCAATGACGTTTATTTCAATGAATACTTCTTGTGTTAACATTAAATTTTATATTATTAATGCTTGGTAAGAAAGGAATTTATAAGCCTCGTTCTGTGAACGCGGGACATAACATGTGCGTAAAGTGTCATCCCAAAATTAGCCTGTGCAGTCCGCACATGCATTAGGCCCTATTTTCCCAAAGCGAAGCTGAACATTTTTCAAATGTCACCATCAGCTGCCGATTACTTAAACTGTAGATTAACCCTTTGCATGCTGGGAAATTTGTCGTCTGCTAAAATGTTGTCTGCTAAATTTCTAAAATAAGCATTTTCTTCGATTTTTTTTTTTAAAGAATTCTATCAGAATAGCAAACAGTTTGGATCCTGATGAGACGCCACGTTCTGTGGCGTCTTATCTGGATCCAAATGTTTGCAAAGGCCTTCAAAATCCGGTTCCAGCGCTCAAAGGGTTAACAGTTAGCGCAAAACGTGTTTTGTTATTTGACCCATTTCAATGCGTTGTTTATGTTTTTAGTCGGTCAAATTTGTTCATAAGAAAATCCATAAGGAGTTCTGCTGTGTTATGTTTTTGAGTACATATTTAAATTTTGACTTCTGCTTTGATAAAAGAATAAAATAACAGATTTGTTAAAACTGCTTTCAATTTATTTATATACACTATACATATTTGGTGAAATTCATGGCTGAAACAGACGATTGACACGTAAATAAAGAATATGCGTGCGCATTGTATGCAAAGTTTGTATAAAAAATATGAGCCTCGCTCTGTGAAAAGGGGGTTTAATGCATGTGCGTAAAGTGTCGTCCCAGATTAGTCTGCACAGGCTTATCAGGGACGACGTTATTGCGCCTTAACTGGATTTTTGCTAAGAAGAGACTTTCTTTAAAAGAAAAATACAATTAAAGCGGAAAGTGTCGCCCCTTATTAGCCTGTGCGGACTGCAAGGCAAATCTGTGACGATACTTTACGCCCATGCGTTAAAGCCCCTTTTCACAGAGCGAGGCTCATATATATATATCATATTCATATAACCGGTTGGTAGCCAGGGTGACATCCCGTAAACACGGGGGGTATGTTAACATTGTATAGATGAAAGGCGAAGTAATTTTAACATGTTGCATTCATCTCCTACTTTAAAGGAAGTTGTAAAATTATTACCGCGCGATAAGTGTAATTAGAAAAAAACTTTCCATTTTTCATTCATCTTTTCTGTCGCAATCTTTTAACTTTGAAATTATCAGTAAACAATGTATATTGAACGTTGTAAAGACTATCTCCAAATCTTATCCCACGATCGGCTTGTAAATGTATTATCGAACGTGTAATCATTGCAGAAATGCAGCTAAATGCATGTAATTGCTTGCTAATTGGACAAAGTATTGGAAGTCAAAAGACGTTCGACATATGCCGATAATATTTCGCCACTGGGCATAGACCATACGACCGACGAGAAACAACGTATAAGCAATATTGATTCGCTTAATGTTTTGAGAGGGATGCGTAGAATTAAATTTAAAAAAAAAATCACGAAAGATATGAAGCTTCCGAATAAAGGGAATAATTTTGACCTCGCTGAAAAATACAACTTATAAAATTAATTACAGTATGAGCCGCGTCATGCTAAAATGGGTCTTATGCTATATGCGGCCTCCGGAGCTCCATATCAGTCTGCGCATTCGCGATTGCGAATTCTGGTCTGGAGCTACGCTGACCGCATATGGCATAAGACCGATTTTCGAGTGACGCGGCTCATATATTTTTGCCGCCTATTTTCCTTATATCCAAGACAGAACACATACCATCCTTTTCACAAATAGTTATATATTTCATATTTAGTTTATCCCACTGCAGATCATTATTAACTTAGACGAAAACAAGAGTTGTAATGAGTATGTATATATATATATATATNTTTCGCGGACGTTTTTTAAACAAATACCCCACATTATTTGTGGTTTCTCATAAACTTCGCAATAAACACGCACAGTGACACTATATAATAATAATAATAATAACTTTATTTCACGAAGATATCACATTAAGAAAATAACATTTCTTTTTTACAATGTGAATTATACATATATGTATAATGGATATATTAATCACGATTACCGGTACTCACAATAATGCAAACGACAAATGCAATCTTTCAATCTCAATCCATTGCAACATATTCATTGAATTGATAAAACAAACTTTTATTTTTATAAATGCATTTCAAAATTACTAAACGTTACAGGCGTAGTGTTTAAAAAAGCATTAGACTGAGAATATTCGCATTTGCATGTATCCCATGTGAGTAAATTATATTTACAAGAATTTAAACAACATACTTGAGCAAATAAAGCATCGACTTTATAAGTAAGAAACAAAATATATTAACCACTGACAATAAACAACCCAATATGATATTGTTTTTATCATTTACATGTATGCAACAGAATATAGAGACTCTCGTGAAAGAACATGAAAAAGAGACCCAACTTAATATCGTTTAGGACAGTTCTTTTCCATTTCCGCTAAATGAATAAAAAAAAAGAAAAGTGGACATCAGTATCTAGTTAATCGATCATTATGGGTTTAGATTAATTTTAATTAATTGTAAATATCAATTGTAAATATACATTTCCATATTAATTATTCTAACGAGAAATAATGTCCCTTGATATTCAATTACGTTACGAACGGAAGCGTCTATGCGGTATCATTTGAAGTCAAAATAATTAACTTGTAAAAGACAACGCTTCTGTAATTAGAAGAAACATATTACAATGTTTTACAACGTGTAATAGACGTTAATTTCATTTTATTACAATGTCTCGCGATGCGGTTCGGTCACCGATAAAGAGCGCCGCCCCCTCGAGGCATACCGCCTCATGATTCGCCAATTAGTGATTGTAACGCGCGCTGCGATTGGTCGATCGCTAATTGTCCAGAATAACGTCTCTATCTGACATGCGCATCGGACTCCGCCCTCGATTTTGCATAAAAATGATGGACTTTCGTGATTTGGACATATTCATTTACATGTTGTTAGTGAAGACATCATTCAAACAATAAAACACGACGCTTCTTTCTGTATAGACTCTGGAATCAAAGCTTTCAATCTTGTGGTGTGTGACCGAAGTGGTAGTTAGTACATAATTATATTGCTCTCTTGGAATAACTTTGCATTATGCTGACAATGAATTGCGAAATTCAAAACGTTGACGCTCGTACGGACGAACGCTCCGACTGCGGGAGCGACGCCGAGAACACCTCCCACGTGGTCGACTATCGACTGGACGCTAACATGTCGCTGCCGCTGTCGACCCCCGTCCGCCCGGGCGTTCGCCGGACGTTCGACGCCAGGAACTCCGACGACTCGTCCTGCGATGAGGACGGAGAGTGCAGCCCGAGACCATCGGGCAAGAGGTTCAAGCCGGATATGTATGAGGACGACGGCGTGAGAGGGTCCATGATGTTCAAAGGTAAGCTCGATTGTACTCATATTATTACTAGAAATATAAGTGCTGCGTGACACACACAAATATCAACCCGGAAACTGGGGTCGTAGAACTGACATTTTTTTCTATCAAACGGTTCAATATCTACCTGACTTGTTAAACGATCGTAAACAATGCAAAGAAATTAAAATTTTACATCAATATGTTTTCATTTGTTAAGGTGTGTGTTTTATCGTGTATTTGTTATTATCTATATAAACGTTTATCATTAACAGTCGAGGACAACCAAAGTTTTCTTTAAAAAAAAGTATATTGAGCATGCAAAATACATTGCTAATGGTATTGTTTACTGAAAATTGATCGATGACAAGCGCATAATAAAAATATACACAGTATTCTTCACATTAACAAAAAATAAATAAACTTAAACTGATTTATGAATGTTTGTTCTAAAGATGCTTCATTAAAAGATTTATTAATGAACTAATATGAACGATTCCTTGACATGTCAAGGTTGTAAAAAATATTTTAAATTTTGTCACATTTTTAAACGGTAATTCAACCTTAAATCAAGTTAATGTGTGTCGTAAATTAAATTCATTTCAACTTTAATATTTATTTTTATTTCAATTACGAGACAGCATCCCGTTTGAAGGCGTTGTGAACACAAAGGTTAAGGAACATAATGGATTAAAATGCATTATATTAATTAGCATTGTAATTTAAACACATCAATCAAAACCGACATGGGCTAAATATTACCTTAAATTAAGGCTGCAAGAATCACAAGTCTACGATAACGCATCTTCAAAGAATAAGAAGACGTGCCCTTTATATGATAATAACACTTGCAAAGAATAAGGCGCAATTAATATTATTACAAAAGAATATAATGTGGCATGCGAATAAGGAATTGTTATTTTGCAAAATATATAATTTAGGAAAAGACGAAGATTGGTAATACGCCGAAAAAAAAAATTCAACTTTTATCTTTTTAAGGAAACAGAAGAAGAATAAAATGCAATTTGAAGGGATTTTTTTTATGTTATTTTGCAAAAAATCAACATTAAGGAAATCCCCGACGATTTGTAATTTTAAAAATATATTCAAAATTGTTTCACCTAATCTTTTTTAAAAAAAGCAAGAAGAATAAAATGCGGTTTTAGAGAATTATTCAATGCTAAGCGTAATCTCACATAATTAGGAACCTTTCACCGTTCCTTGGTAAATGAAATGTCACACAATTACCAACATTTCGTCCCCAAGGATTCCATGACAGCGGTCAAATCATCTTGTCTATGCATTTTTTAGTGAAATGATAACCAAAGAAATAATTATCGGACAAAATGTGTCACGTTACGGTCGCGCCAATTCTGTGAAGCAATTTTACCCCCAAATTCAGAATTCTACGGTTAGTTCGAATGTTGTAATGAGGAAATTGGTGTGTAATTGAAGAAAAGCGTTATTGTATGTGTTGAAAAGAGAATTGTTCTGTTCCATTTAGTTAATTATTTCTTACTTAGCCTATTTGCATCGTCCAAGATTGCAAGTCAGCGAAAAGTAATTGTTTATGAATAATTAATATTTTACGTACCTCCAAATTGAAAGAGTTGCTCCAGGGCAGTAATTAGAAAACAAATTATAGTTAAGCAATTAATAATTAACACATAATATACGCGAAAAGTCGATGTAGGCGCTAATTCGCAAATAATACAAAAATGCGAGGAAAGAATAGATACTCGTGCAATTACCGACTTAATACTGCTAAATTCTAACAAAGAGATAATCGAATACTGCTCGCAAGGTCATTGACGACCCCTTTGTAAGTTTTGATTGAATTCAATAGGCGATCAATTACACCTGATTAAAGGTGATCTGGAAATAAAGGATCAAATGCGGACCTCAATTTCGCCGCGTCGCCGATGCATAGGAGGCATCTTTTTATTGCAGACGACACCTCGTTGCGAACCGACAACAAAAGCGCGCGTGCTAATGTTTTCTTTGACGACAATGGTAGTCCCGATAATAATGGGATCAATAGATTAGAGGCGTTAATTTTAGACAGGGCCATCTAAGACGTTTTATATTTTGTGTCCATTTTAAACAGATTAACATACGGTCGTACCATGTTGATGGATTGTAACCGCGTCTTGCCATATGTTTGTTGTCGTCTGGACATGTTAACTTTGATTTTCAAGATGAAATTTGCACTATAAAGTGCGACAATCTTTAATTGATAATTATGATTTTTTTTCATAATTAATAAATAATTTAATATAAGTTCATGATGTACTATTAAGCGATATATTATCAATATATTATATTATTATAATATAACATGCATTTCCAAGGAGTTTTGAAATCGTTTCTATTTTGAGCGCACCTGAGCACGAAAACCATACAACTTTTGCCAACAATTATTTCTACCAGATGTATATGCAATACACATATCCGACTGTATTTCTCATATAAAAGTAATTATCTCCGATGAACAGGTTGGTGTGCACCTAACCGAGAGTAACAAGAATCCTTTAATCTTTTAATTTGCCGACGATTGATCGTAATTATCTCCTCGCAAACCTGTTCGTCCTTTCTTCGACCGTAATCACACTGGTTCTGAACGTTTTCTGATGGTCCATGACTAAAATACGCACGTAATCAACAGAAATCTCCATTATCTCGATTATTCCCATGAATACTCTCTCCGAAGGAAGTACATAGTGCAGTTCCGGTCTTGTCTAAGATCTGAGTAGAATGGAATTTCGCGGAAATCGTTATCATCCCTAAACTGTCCGCTGAGACAGGGAAGTTGATGAAAATGAGCGGCTAAAAGAGTTTTATATCTGTTTAATTGGTCTCGACTCGGGGTCTTTTACAAATCTATTAGTCCAGTTCATTTAACACGGGGTGGCTGCCATTATGAGTGTCTTCTATTAGATAACGGACGCAGATAAAACGGACTGCTTTCTGATTTAGTGGAGTTTAATGGTTTTAACAAGCTGGTGAGGCCACACAGAAAGACCACTGTGCGAACAAATTTGCAAACTAAATTAACCCTTTGAGCGCTGGAACCGGATTTTGAAGGCCTTTGCAAACAGTTTGGATCCAGATGAGACGCCACAGAACGTGGCGTCTCATCAGGATCCAAACTGTTTTCTATTCTGATAGTGGTCTTTGAAAAAAAAGTGAAGAAAATGATGATCTAAGAAATTCAGCAGACGACATTTTAGCAGACGACAAATTTCCCAGCATGCAAAGGGTTAACGAAAACCACGAAAAAGCACCATCCAAACATTACCATACAAAACAACAGCAATACCTCTAAATAATTTTGCATAAAAATAAAATATTGTAGATCACGAATAACAATCAAATCTTTAAAAAAAATTATCAAGAATTAAGTGGACTATTCATTTGTATTTTACAATTACCCTTTTGTGACTATTTCAACATGCAACTGGGAGATCTTATTTATTTATATGTATTCAAACATACATATAAACAACCACACTAATTACCATTTAAACAATTATATTCACAACCACGCGACTTTCTGTTTTGCAGACGGCATGTTGGACGAGAACGGGATCCGGCGCTACAGAACAGCGTTCTCGCGAGAACAGATCGGTCGCCTCGAAAAGGAATTCTTCAAGGAGAACTATGTATCCCGGCCTCGTCGCTGCGAGCTCGCACAGGAATTGAACCTGCCGGAAAACACTATCAAGGTGCGTGCGCGAATCTTACGACGGATTATAATTTTAACATATATTTTTACGTACTCGTAGTTTGCTAGTCTAAGAGTACCTTAACTTCATAAGACGCATGTCTTTGGTATGTTTATAGAATGAAGTACTTCATTTATTCTGTGAAAAAACCAAGATGCAATCCCATTCCCTCAAACGTTATATCCTTAGTGAAAATCACATAATGCGTATGTAGATCTACATCAAAAGATTTATACAGCCAAATTTGGCTGTTGTGAGGGGGTTATTTTGAATTTTGATGGGGACGAAGCGATCGGTCTTGAGATGAAGAAAAGTAATATGGTGATTTTGAGCATCAAACAGTTGTATTTTCAGTTAATTCATGAAAACAGTAACAAAAATATGTTATAGTCGTGGAATAATGCACTGAAAGCTCTGCTGTATATCATTATTTCAGACCATCAATGAAGTAAAATACTCGTCCGTTTGCGTACGTAATGGTACATAGGGCGCAGCAAACATTCATGTATATCGCTCTATTGTTGTTAGACCATCGATAATTGTAGATAACACAATTACAAAGGGCACCTTTTCCTTTAATCATAAGCAATTTGCATGGATTTGTTTCTCTTTCAACTTACTTTTCTTCTATATTTATAACCCAGTCCGTAGCAAAACTGTATACCTTAAATATTTTCGCACATCAGTTAGATCGGTTTTGCGCCAAGCGCGGGCATCGAATGAGACGAACCTAAAAATTGGTATGGGAAAAGTTTTTGAAGGAAAATAGTCCTTAGTATCGAACTTTGATTCTTCGCCGAGGCGTCTTTAAATAATGGTCCCGCTTGCCAACCAATCGGTATGCGTCATTCAAAATCACCGTTTTGATAACATTATAACACATATACATTCAAAGAGCAGAGTGTTACTTTGAAAGATCTGTGTTTCTTCTTGGGAAGGTAGATAACATCGTGTCGTAATAGGGGTATAATAGCTTAAATAGTCCGTTTAATTGGTTTATAGCTTCGCTAACAGCTTCATAATCGGGCCAACATAGGTGAACCGAAGTTTAATCGCCGATAACGACGGAAAAATAAAACAAGTCCGCAATTTTGCGAATAATCATTGTCGATTGAACAATTATGGATTTTAAAGTGTCTGGGAACGGCTGGTTTTGAAGTTATCTGACAACAAGTACAAACATAGTTTTCTATAAATCTTGATAACACATCTGAAGTCGGAATCGTAACATATGGGATGACAGAGTTTAGTCTCACTCGCTGGGTATGAATTATTAACTCGCAAAGGTTGAGCGATCACTGCGTGTTAAAAATTACGACGTGCCTTAAAAACTGTGCAAATCTGTCATCAAATAAAAATAATCTGACGTCTCGATGGGTCTTAATTGTGGCATCTTAGAAATGATTACCGCTCATCTTTAACTAATCTCGTCGTATTGACTGTCTATTTCAAGCAGGTGCCCCTAGTTTATGTGGATCTTGATCGGGTGCTAAGAGATATTAAACATAACTTTCATTGTTGTGTTCGTTGAAATTCATAGCGCGTGCCACTACTGCCATCTGTGTTCGTAAATCTGGTGTTGCACAAAGGATGTTTGTCAACATATGGCCTTATGCATGCGTTATACAGATATTTTACAAAAAGTTAAAATGATACAAAGTACTGGTATATGCATACCTATGATTAACAACTCTACTAATATGAATATTTTATATTTTTTAGGTTTGGTTTCAAAACCGACGTATGAAAGACAAGCGACAGCGCATGGCAATGGCCTGGCCCCTGGGCATCGCTGACCCCCATTTGTACGCCTACCTCGCAGCTGCCGCTGCCTCCTACCCATACGGAATACCTCAGACCTCACCCATCAACTACTACAACACAATCGGACTCCAACGACCGACGCTACCTCAAACGATGCCTACGTCACCAGTGACGTCACAAGGCATCGGCGCCCTCGGACTTGGACAATATCCGTTTCCAAATCCGCTGCGTCCGCGTCAGGACCAGCTCCCCGGAATGTCGTCTGCGTTCTTCGGTGGACGATGTGCCACAATGCATCCCCAGCATCCGTTCCACAGTACGCCGTTGAACGGGAGTCACTTCCACCACGAAGCCTCGCCACAGATGCTGAACACAAGTGGTGCTCTCAACTCAAGCGGTGGCTCGCTTTCGCCATCTTTAGAAGAAGCCGGTTTCCTGTCATCAACCGGAAACCCGTTGCTCAGTATGTCACTGAGCTCCAACAGAAAATCGCCGACCTCCGTTTCCCCCGTGTCTTCGGACATGAGTTCAAGAAAATCTCCCAGCGATGCGCGAGTGAAAGGCACCAATCCTCAGTCGATAAATACTCCACCCACTTTATTCCGGCCATTCGAGGTGGATCGTTCTTAAGACAATTGTTACTCAGTTTATGAGCCGCGGTCTGTGAAAACGGGGCTTAATGCATGTGCGTTAGGTGTCGTCCCAGATTAGCCTGTGCAGTCCGCACAGGCTAATCAGGGACGACACTTGCTGCTTAATGGTATTTTTTTTTGTTTTCAGGAAGTCTCTTCTTAGCGAACATCCAGTTTAGACAGAAAGTGTCTTCCCTGTTTAGCCTGTGCGGACAGCACAGGCTTATCTGAGACTACACTTAACGCAAATGCATTAAACCCCGGTTTTCCATTGCGAGGCCCTCAGTATATTTATAGATCTAAGGAATTCCATTGAATTTATAACTCAGCGTCATACAAGATACAGTGTTCGTGTATTATGCACACTATGTTGACAATGATTGTTTTATGTCGTTTGTAAATGTTAAGACACGTTCATGCCCTTAACATGTTTGCTCGGTTATTGACATGATGGCTGTTGTGTGAATAAATTTTCACACCGCAAGAAATTTTGCTTAATTGTGCAATAAGAGAAAAACCATACCTACAAAATGTCTCATGTTAAATAGTTCACTATGTTTTTCATTTAACATTAGCAGCAAGAAAAGAAAGCTTACATTTTTATCACCGTATCCTTGAATCACAGTTATGAAAATGTGAATTCTAAAATTGTCCATGTCGTAAATGCATTTCGGACTAACTTCAATTACTATTGAGAATTGTTTATTTCTTGTTTTGTACACGTTGTTGCCGTTTTGTAAATAAATTTACATATTTGAATTACATAACTTGTTCCTTAGTAAATGTTTCCGACATGTATACTTCTCCGTATAAGGTAAAATCTAGACTATTAGGGATATATACGTTCACACCAGAAATTACATTTGCTTATAGAGAGAACAAGTTTGCCCCTACCAAAATGACAATAACAGAGAGAAGCAGCTATTTGTTGAGTATGTGACGTACGGCATAAAAAGGGAAACGAAAACATGATTTTATTTTCAATGAATGATTCCAATAAAGTAATTCAGCACAGTATAACATCATTTCCTTTATGTTAACCTGTGACCATCTTATATTGTTCATGATAGCCAATCTGTCACAAACATCTAACCTAAATATGAGCCGCGCTCTGGGATAACAGGGCTTAATACATGTCCTTAAAGTGTCGTCCCTGATTAGCCTTTGCAGTCCACACATGGTTATCAGGGACGATACTTTCCGCTTGTATGCAATTTTCCATTAAAGGCAGTCTCTTCTTCACGAAAATCCATTTAAGGCGGATAGCGTCATCCCTGATTAGCCTGTGAGGACTGCACAGGCTAATCTGAGACGACACTTTACGTGCATGCATAAAGCCTTTTTTTTTCAAAGCGCGGCTCATACTTGCATAGTTTTACCATTAGCTTGTTAGTAACATGGAAATGCGAAACATTTTAGAATATAAAGACCAGGGGGAAACTTTTCAAAAAGCTTATGTATCCTTATTTAGGTCACCGACAGAAAACTTCGAAAACCTAATTAAATATTTTATAGCGCTGTTTTATTGAAATCTTTCAGTCAAAACCTCGATTGTGTCAGTTGATTGAAAACAGGTCGATCATCGTTGTGATTACAATTTGAAATATATTGTTACTTTTGTGACCTTTGTTAAATGCGTGTTTGATTGTCCTATTTAAACATCTTGACGTTTTATGTCTCTCCTATCATTGCCAAATCATTGCTATCATCGACGATGATCTTTTAACATCATAAGACACCGAAATAGCGTTCTATAGACTTAAGACATAAACACGTAAGCTCGAAATTCCATAAATGCGTAATTTGTCCAAAAGTCGACCGTAAAAATCCAATAAGTCAATTCAATATTACGTGAATAAAAGGTCCGGGTGAAGCTGAACAGTCCCGCACCGACTGATGTGGTAATTTTTATGGTCGCACCGTTTGCTTTTCTGCGCGTCGATTGGTCAATGGCGTTAATAGTAATTATGTTATATTATGGGATGTGAATTGGCCACCATCAAAGAGAAAAGTCAAGGTCTGTAATCGCATTAGTGGTGATAAAAGCAGGTTTTAGGAGGCACCACTTGTGCGGTGAAAATGAGATCTAGATAAGAGGAAATGATTCTGTCCCTTGGGAGAAATTATCTCCCCTTGGGAACGTTCATCAGGTGGCCCGGAACAAAATGCTTTATGCCTATACAGTATTAATTGTTTTTAAGTCAGTCTTTTGTAAAAAAAAATGCGTTCGTAGTATTCAACAGTGATTTTAACCAAAATTGATTTAGAAAATTAAAATATATAAGTATTAATGTGGCTAATAACTGTTCTTATGATGTTTACTTGCATAGAAATAACTTAACGACCTTTATGAAAAAATACTAAAAAAAAATAACCACATATTGTCATAATATTTAATCTGTAACGCTTTTGATCATGTAATTAAATATTACAAAAAAAATCTTCTTCGCTTCTATGGCAAGCCACTTATTTCAAGGGTCCTATTCAAGCACACCTCAGAATAAATTCAATTTCATTATCTGTCATTAACATTTAACCTTAGTATTAATTTTGATGGATTACAGTTGTAGATAAATTGGATGGAGGTCATTTTAAAATATATTGTTCGATAAGGTACATGCTTTGATATCTATATTTGTTCGGCATTTGACAAAACAAATGCAAGAGTCATAAACGTCATCACGTATGTGTCCGACTTCGTATTGAAGTTTATAATTTATTAAAAGACTCGTTTATTACCTGCCTAACTAATGAACATTAACGCGAACAGCTCTGACGTGCTCTTTAAATAATTGATATTAAATCTTCGATTTACGACCTTTTAATGAAATGTGAATAATAAGAGCATTAGAAACAAAACATTTAAAGAACAGGCATCACATTTGCTATGTTGCTTTGAAAGAACAAATGCATATTTCAGCATCATCATTAGACAGGCGGACAGACAGTTTATTCAGACTTATACACAAGTACATCGTCTTCATACATAAGAATACATATTTTTGTTGTCACGTAACTAGGTATAACAAATAAACATTACATAACATAAAATAGACATTTAAGAATACAAATACAAATCAACTATCAAAGCGGTAATGAAACTTATTAAACAGTATTATTTAGAATCGTATTTCTTATAACGAGAGCTTCTTTGATATATTTACATACATTATAAATGACTGATTTGTCACATGAAACTAATAACTTGTGGAATTTATATACAGATGGGTTAACATAAAATATACGACTTATACATTTTTCCTTAAGTCAGTGTAACAGCGGCATATACATATAAAATGGTATTCATATTCTTCATCATTAGAACTTGCTATTTACTATACATACAGCACACGATTTTAGTTTCATTAATATAACAAAAACAACCAGCAAGAACAGCAAGAGATAACAAAAATGATTCAAAATGTCGTTCAAGGTCATAAAACGGACGACATCCTGCACATCGAACTTAAAAAGTGAACATACTGCAATAAAATCGCTTACAAACATGGATAATGAAGAACAACATTACGACCAAGGTGTAATAATTGGATCATCAAACGGAAATAAAGGTTTTAATCAGCGTCAATACGCCATTAGTGTCAATGCATGTGACATTGAAGCGATAACAGGGAGGTATTAATAAAATATCGACGTTCGATTTAGCAGAGTTCTCACACTGTCCAACGTTAAACTGCGTCCGTCAATCTCTACGTTTGACACGTGACGTCTTAATTTATTTTTTCGACGGGGAGTTATTTAGACTGGGCATAACTAGACAAAGTTGTCCTGTAGATCATAATCGGCTATATGTCAGCCATAATAACTTCATTTAACATTGTCATTTTCTCACATTTAGACAAATATAAACAAAGTGCATGTATATACACTGTAAAGATAACAAAATATATTCAGATTTATTTTTACAAAACAATATTACTCATTATGCTTGCATGAATATTTCTCATTTAGTTTTGGTTTTATTGACAGCTCATCATGTGTGCGTGTGTGTGTGTTTTTTTTAAATATAGTTGTATTCTGGTCTTTATTTTTGTAATTTAAAAACGGAAACATAAATAAGTTATATAATGCAAGCAATAAATTGATAAGTTCTCATATAGATGAGTGCCATGTTTATTCATATACATAAGTTATATAAGTTAATTTATACTTTTCAATACATTTTGAATCACCATTAATAAACAAAATAATTACAAGCGGAAAAAAGACTCCCCTTGTAAACAGTCATCACTCGCGCAGACATTTGCACTTTGTATTGGATATTGAGCGTTAATATTGCAGTGCACATAGTTCAGCATATTCAACTTTTTTTATCTCGTTTATTTTGATTGATATGATGATAATTCATAATACATACCGTTAACAAGTATCGAATGCCTTTTCGTTATCAATGAAATGACATTTTAACCCTTTGAGAGCTGGAACCGGANAAAGGGTTAAGAGGCTATTCACGATTGCCTAGATTCCCACTGCTAGCATGTGTTATCTTATACGTTGCTTTATCATACTAAGGAACTTGCAAGGTGGCCAAGATAAGTTAATTATATTTGGCACAAAAACTTTCAATTCGTTAAGTCCTTAATTCATAAATACATTAAATGAACAACACCAAATCGCTGTTCGCAAACGAGTTTGAAACATTAAATAATCGTCATTTCAGTATATTCATAATAAACAAATCCATTATCTTAACTATCATATGTAAATAAGCGTACAAAATATGTTTTGTCCGCTTGTTCTAATAAAAGATCTATACATAATTCAATTTATTGATAGATCTTTGTTCTAATGATACTATGACTACGTCGAACCATTCACCAACAGTGATGTAATCTGACAATTTTTTATTACAATTTTACAAACAACAAACTTATACCAATCAACATATCAAAAAGAAGGTGTGTAAACATAAATAAACGCCTTGAAATAATATGAAGTCTGCACGCGTGCCGGGGCGGACTACTGTCGCCATAACAACGCTCCTGGCTCCCTGTCACAAAATGAAGTCTGGGACATCAACAACATTGAAACCGAAACTCGAGTGTTAAAAACGTCAGCGCTTGACAGAATTAAGGTATTTTGTAACACTTCGAGTGGTGGACCCCTTCAGATTTCGATAGGTTGTCTTTTGTGCGTGTGCTGTCACGAAACACTGGCGCCAGGGTAAGACTGTTGAGTGTTCGATACAGGGCTGTCCCGTTAGTGCAGGATAGTAAGTTAGTAAGCATAGAGGTTGACAAAACTCGCTGTTCACTAGAATCCCCAATTTCAATTCACCAGCGACTATTTTAATATACATGTACTGGTGTTTCGTAGATACCAGTTGGTTTTTATGAAAATGGGTATGCAAATAATTATTTATAACGAAGCCATACTTATTTTATGATGACCTCTGTTGAGTCAAAAGTTTTATTTGAGCAAAACTCATTAGATCTTGTGTCCATACAACAATCGTCAAAAGCTCTCCTACCATATGAGATAGAAATATTACAACATGGGAAGAGTTCCATATTTGGCATATTGCTATATGTTGCTCCAACCAATCATGACTATAAACTATAAAACTTTGATGTACACTCTTATGCAGATGTGTTCAAACGACGCACACACAATTAGTCGTTCTGCAACAAATACGATAAGATTTAAAAATTCATACATATTTATATGATTAATTTAACTATACTCGTTCATATATGTTTGTTGAATTAAGATTGAGAACATAAAATGTTGACATGTTAATCGTATATACCCGCTTTAACAGGACATTGTCACCGATGTGCGTTTAAATTGATTCCTTAAACTGTCAAAACTTCCAATTTAAGAAATATATCAAATTTAAATTGACAGCCTGACTTAAATTTGTCAAATTTGATATTATATAGACATATTGCAACATTAGTGTTGAAAAATGGAGGTTTCAAGATGTTTTGACGTACCGATGGGTGGTCACCTGATTCGAAGCCGCCATAACAAGCATACCGTGCATTTATTATTTAATTTTTCTTCTAAAAATATTGTGTTTTATGGCTTTCTACGTGAATGTGCATGAAGTGTTACCCATGTACATGTGTCCGTTATAGCCCGCCAAGAGAAAGTCTATAAACCGCACTTACCAATCGAATTCTTAACCCTTTGCATGCTGGGAAATTTGTCATCTGCTAAAATGTCGTCTGCTGAATTTCTAAAATTAGCATTTTCTTCGATTTTTTTCAAAGAATACTATCAGAATAGCAAACAGTTTGGATCCTGATGAGACGCCACGTTCTGTGGCGTCTCATCTGGATCCAAACTGTTTGCAAAGGCCTTCAAAATCCGGTTCCAGCACTCAAAGGGTTAATTAACGTTTCTGGTCTTCGTGTCATAGTTAACGGCGAAATTGTTTTCACGCAGTTCATAAAGGAATTCAGACGTTTGTGTTGTGTTGTTTCCAGAAGGGTTTTCTTGTGGTCATTGTATTTGTGTACACATATAAAATGCCAACCATATCAGAGCTGCGTTCTCTGAAAAATGGGCTTAATGCTAGTGCGCAAAATGTCGTCCCAGATTGGCCTGTGCAGTCCGCACATGCTAATCAGGGACAACACTTTCCGCTTTTTTTGAATTTTTCGTTTGAACGAAGTCTCTTCTTTACTAAAATCCAGTGTAGGCGGAAAGTGTCGTCTCTGATTAGCCTGTGCGGACTGCATATTTTAATCTGGGGCGACACTTCACTCACATGAATTAAGCCCAATTTTTCCAGAACACGGATCATATTATGTTTTCATTCAATTTCATGAATATATTTTTTAACCACAAAACGTGACACTTTCCCTTTCCGGACTATGTTTGATTACTTTTCCTACCGGCATCCTCAAATCGCCCAAGCCGTTGGCTGCATACAAGACTGAACCTACAATTCAGGGCAAAGTTAAGACAATATATGGGACTCGTCCTCGAATTTTTATTTTATTTAAATGCATAATTCAGCTGATGTGTAAAATGTTATTTCATGTTAATTGCTATTGCATACAAAGACACGTTCTGTTCATATATTACTTTAAAGACTGACAGTTATGGCGAAATGTTATAAAGAAAAAAATGAAACCATTGCGACCAGAAAATTGATCATTACGGTGATACGTCACATTTAATGCGTGATAAACGTTTCCACTAAACGCATGTTATGCAAAGTGACGAAATGTGTATTTGTCTTAATGAATTATTAATAAATAATTTACATACCAATATGACGGGACCGTTTTGTTAATTAACTTATTTACCCCGAGATCAAAAGAGTCGGTCGGCGTCTGACTTGAACATTTAACAACATTACGTCATGTAAACTGCCCACGGATCAAAGGTCAAGTTTTCCCGTTACATGTCGCACTGACCAACGAACGACAAGTTACATGGTTTTGTTGTTCTTTTATTATTGGATATGTGTTGTTTCTTTGGTTTTCTTAAATTGCCGATGTCACGGGTACATCAACACATAGTTTGATCTTGTTTTTTTTTTCCGCATCTGTTTGTAAAAGCGCAGTGTCCATATTTCGACTTAAACGTCATTTCGTATCCTTTTTACACATATCTTTAATTAATTATCTTTCTTTCTTGTAGCTTTATAATCAGAATTGCATACTTGCACAATAATGTTTTGTATATCCGAACTTCATCTCACTTCATACATGTATACACATGTATGTATTTAAAATATGACTGTATTGTGCCAAAAGCATGTTTTGCTCACATTAAATATAAAAATGTGTAAATAAATCTTTATAAATAAATTATCGATAAGATTAACTGTTCGTTTGCATGATTCATCCAAAGATTAGTTCGCCTTAAACAATTCAGAGTCTTTACGCAGGTTTTCATGTTAGTTTAAGTGTCATTGGACTGGAATCATATTTCTCCAAAAATGTGTGGTCAAGACCTCTATCAACTTATGTTAAATACGCAATCATATAAGTTAATACACTTTACCATTTGCATGCTGGGAAATTTGTCATCTGCTTAAATGAAGTCTGCTGAATTTCTAAAATTAGCATTTTCTTCGTGTTTTTTTTTTGGCAAAGTATACTATCAGAATAGCAAACAGTTTGGATCCTGATGAGACGCCAAGTTCTGTGGCGTCTCATCTGGATCCAAACTGTTTGCAAAGACCTTAAAAATTCGGTTCCAGCACTGAAAGAGTAAAACCGTCATTATTGTTTACAACGTATTGCAATCGCATAAGTTTGACATACTGGAATATTAAACATTACGATCGGATTCCAATCAGAGTCGTGCATTCATGTTAATAACACAACACGCAGAAAGTATTTACTTGCAAAACCAGATATTTATTTTTTTAATTAATTAAATAAAATGAAAAAAATAAATAAATAACTTTATAAATTGATAACTGTTTGTTATGTATGCACATTCGAAAGACCAAGTTATACGTATAAAATGTGAGAATTGTGTTAAATTGAACCATGTCATAAATGAGGATTTCGAAAAGAAATTTCGTTATTGTCATCACAGTTATAACATAATCATCCCATCATGGGGCGGGGCTTAATTATACGTTAAACAGTCTAGAGAGGTCTATGTGTCGCGTTCTAAGAAAACTGGGCATAATGCTTGTGCGTAAATTGTCATCCCAGATTAGCCTGTGCTGTTCGCACAGGCTAATCCGGGACGAAAATTTCCGCTTGTATGGAATTTTCGTTTAAATGATGTCTCTTCTTAGCGAAAATCCAGTTTAGGCGGAAAGTGTTGTCCCTGATTAGCCTGTGCGGACTGCACAGGCTAATCTGGGATGACAATTTACGCACAAGCATTATGCCCAGTTTTCTCAGAACGCNCATGTACACGTTGATGTACATAGAAAGTTGATCTCCGAAGCGTTTGCCACCCCAATGTTTCTGTATAATTTAACGATTAAATTCATTTTATTAATCATCTGTTTATGATAGTTTAGCAAAACTCAAACATTATTGTTGTATATTTTGTAATTTGTAAAAAATCAACTTTGTGGACAATGTTATATTTAAATTAAATGTATTCATCATCTGTATATGTTAGACGAATACAATTCTTTATTAAAGTTGCATATTTTGGTAATTGTGAAGAATCACAAACAATATTATTATAGCACGTATGATACTCTTTTCGCGATCTATGTGATACTTACCTTTACGAACTTGTATTAACGTTGACGTGTGAATATGTATATATGTATTTAACTATGTGTAAATGACAAAAACTGTAAAGTTAACGTCAATTAAACATTATGTCTGTCTGATTATAATAGCAAAGAAACCGGATGTGTGCCCTACCGAAAATTGACTAATAAGGTTAAATGCTCTTTCGTTATCTTTCTATATATGTAAATGTATAAAAGCTTAATGCAGAACAATATGAAAATTTAAATAGTATGATAGCAATTTGTAACAACCTTTTTTGTCTTTCACGTCAGTATCGTTTTGCTTCATACATTTTACAATTTAGAAAACAAATTCATATTGTTATTAATATTGCAACCCCATTTAGTTATGTGAATTGTTCATGTCTATATGAATGCTACCTCTGACAAATTTTAACTACCCGCACTGAGTCACGCGCCACGCCGCCATGGTGGCGCCATTTCTGTAAGGATCTCTATCCATCATCGGCGCATGCGCCAACACCAGTGTCCGTCCCCTCCCTCGAAAGGGTCACACGTACAGACAGATACCCGGCTCCTGAGTTGACGGTTATGAAAACAGGAATGGGCGGATGACTAATGGTTTAGCCGCGCTCTGGGAAAACCGGGCTTTATGCATTTGCAAAAAGTATCGTCCCAAATTAGGAATTGCAGTACTCAAATGCTTGTCATGTACGACACTGGACGCTTTTATGGAATTTCTTGTTTAAAGGAAGTCTCTTTTGAACGAAAATCCAAATAAGGCGATAAGTGTCGTCCCTTATTAGCCTGTGATGATTGCACAGGCTAATCCGGGACGATACTTTACGCATTTGCATTAAGTCCGGTTTTTCACAGAGACAGACTAATTTTATAATTATGGATGGTACGTGGCGTATATTACATCTGCATGAAGGCACATAGTGTGCACAGGGTTCAAATTCACATTTAAAATTTTTGTTCCGAATTTTTCATGTACAGTTGACCTCCTGACCACAAAGTCCCCATTAAAACATTTAGTTTTAAGTTTGAATATGAGTTTTTGTTACTTAAATTCCAGTTCAATTTCCATTTTTTATATATGATTAACAATACAAAATAATGCACAAAAGCGTTCGTGGATGAGGCTTAAGGACAACTAAATTATTTGCGGTTTTTCTTCGGATGTATACTTACAAAAAAGTCGAGTCCTAAATGTGTTGCTTATCATTAACATTCAATTTCCTGCTCAAATGCTCAAATAAGAAATAATACGAAATACTTAGTAACAATAAAATTAAATAACATTAATATTTATATATTTTACGACCGATTCCAGTGCTTTAAGTTTTGTATTTCTAATTAAGCATAAATACATGAAACAAAGCCTTATTAAAAATTTTAATTTAGCAAAAATGTCAGCGTTATAATGCCATTCAGTTCTGCAGACTTTTGTCTCCATCAACTAGCGTTAACGCCCGCAAGAACTCAATAACGTAATAACGTAACGTTCACATTAGACGTTTATCGCCCAACGTGTCAATTTCAATGCGCCATTTTGTAAATTAATTTCAAAGGTGTAAAAGGGTCCAAAAAGAGACATGAACCTTTGGGACGTCTATGATTTATATTGTATAACTGACATTTAAATGAATGTTTGTATTGTTGTATTGTATGTAATTGAGACTATAATAAAGAATAAATCATTTAAATGATTTGAAATTATTACACCTTTTGACGTGTTTTGGGGGGTATTACTCCTAATAACAATTAAAACAAAACGTTTAATGCTTCAATATTTTTTACATTTCTCAAATGTTTCTTTGAGTTGGTGACAAAAGTTTGTCATCTGAATCAAGACGTGACAATTATTTGTTTGCATAAATTTACCAATGCCATCACCACACAAAATAGGAGTTATTTATTATTTTGTATTGCTTTTAACTCTTTCAGTGCTGGAACCGAATTTTGACGGCCTTTGCAAACAGCGTGGATCCAGATAAGACGCCACAGAACGTGGCGTCTCATCAGGATCCAAACTGTTTGCTATTCTGATAGTATTCTTTGAAAACAAATCGAAGAAAATGCTAATTTAAGAAATTTAGCAGACGACATTTTAGCAGACGACAAATTTCCCAGCATGCAAAGGGTTAATAGTGAGACATCAGCCGCAAATTTGAATACCGCATTAGTGTCGTGTTCTGAGAAAACTGGGCAAAATGCTTGTGCGTAAATTGTCATCCCAGATTAGCCTGTGCAGTCCGCACAGGCTAACCAGGGACGACAATTTCCGCTTTTATGGAATTTTTCGTTTAAATGATGTCTCTTCTAAGCGAAAATCCAGTTTAGGCGGAAAGTGTCGTCCCGGATTAGCCTGTGCGGACTGCACAGGCTAATCTGGGAAGACACTTTACGCACATGCATTTTGTCCAGTTTTCTCAGAACACGACACATTAGTTTAAACTTTATTGCAACAGTTTCAAAATACCGCATTACTTAAGATATGTTAAAAAATGTTGGCATTTGCTTTTGAAAATATGACTACAGTATATAAATATGAAAATAAAAGGTCGCCATGGCGTAGTGGGTATGGTGTCCGCCTAGCGACCGGAAGGTCAAGGGAACGCTCTCTACCGTGGGAGCGTTCTTTAGATCGCCCCCAATAGACACCAAGTACTGGTTCTAGTCCCATGAAACGGACTCGAGAGCGTTTCAAATAAGCCTTAGGCTGTCGATGCAGTTAGGCTAAAATAAATAGGTTTAAAGTAAAATATGACTTTCTGCACGGATATTTTTTTGTATAGCACATATTATATTGATATATTAGTATTTTTATTTGTTATGTTTGATCTCTTATGTATGATAAATATATCGTGAGCCAAATGTTTTCAAAGAAGTTCGGTAATTTTGTATTACATTTTTTTCGAAGAGAATTTATTGATATAAGATGTTAAACATCATTATCAACTCAGAAGGCAACTCCAGCAAACAATGCTACTACTGCTTATACCACTACGGCCAAAACCAAACATACAACTTTTAAGACCGCACATTAATGCAAATGTTCGTGTCTTTAAAAAATCATTATTAATTGATTCATAAATCATACTCCGGGCTCTTAATTAAAATAAATACCATTTTAACACGAAAACGCTCATTTTCGACTGTCATTTCTTTAGCGTTTAATATTGCATTGGTATTTAAGAACTGTCAAACATTCAGTGTACATAAAAAGCCGTTGTGATGACACATAAACGTGCATTTTAATAATTGCCCAAACATGCGCATTTGACAATTAGAGCAAGAACAAAGGGTATCGACACAAGAAGATATAGAACAAAGTGTCATGGTCTTTTGCACAGGTTAATCTTGGACGACATTTAACGCTAATGCATTAAGCCAGGTTTTTTTTTACAGAGCGGGGTTCAATTATAAATAATAATAGCTCCTACAGATCTAAAATTTGAAATTGAGAAATTAATTAAAAACAATAATACAAATACAAAAAATACATCAAAACGTGTATGAAATAGACGTCTAATTGTAAAGACCATGAATGGCCCGGTTGTCCAACAATTGTTTTTTTCTGGTAAAAATTGTTATTTCCTCCCGATGATATCAATTATATTTACGTCAGAAATGTGATCATGGTTTCCTTTAACCCTTTGCATGCTGGGAAATTTGTCGTCTGCTAAAATGTTGTTTTCTAAATTTCTAAAATTAGCATTTTCTTCTTCTTTAAAAAAAATACTATCAAAATAGCAAACAGTTTGGATCCTGATGAGACGCCACGTTCATTGGCGTCTCATCTGGATCCAAACTGTTTGAAAAGGCCTTCAAAATCCGGTTCCAGCGCTCAAAGGGTTAACCAAAGGGTAAGATATGGACCCATGCACGTGTTTGTAAGCGCATGTCGCAGATATCAACCTAGCGGTAAAAGGAGTATTCCTGATCAGAAAATTCCTTTAAGTAAACAGCGTAGACCCTGATGAGACGCCGCATCATGCGGCGTCTCATCTGGGTCTACGCTGTTTGCCAAGGCCTTTTTTCTAGACGCTAGGCATACATGGGTTAATAAGGCTTTGTTTCATGTATTTATGCATAATAATACATATGCAACAAAACTGACCAGTTGTATTAAATTCCTTTTAATTTTAACTTTGTCAATAACATATGCCATCCAAAAATATTGCATTACTTTTTATATACACACAAAAAATGTATTAATAATGGCCAAAATGCCCAAACCATCCGATATTTTTAGCCGAAACAAAACACAAGAGAAAGTGAAATGGTTGAAGATGGACTTATTATAAACTCCAAAATGTATTGTATAATAGCCCGTATACATAGATTTACTTATTTTTAAAATTCGCGTAGGCATGACAACGAAATATCAAATTAATGCTGATGGAACGCAATTTACTCTTTGAACGCATCACGTCTGCACTACGTTAACGAGACGAAATACTAACGAGCTGTACCTTTCACGCGTGTCACGCGATTGCGCAATAGTGTCAAGACGGCCCGAAAATAAATAAATAATGCATATAAAAATGTCCTTTAACGAGAAATATATTTCTATTTTCTTGTGCTAAGTGGGAATGTAATTGAATTTGCCACTGCGATCAGACGTGATGATGGAGCGTTTGCCGTGTGTGACAGTCGTCTAACGGCATAACGTAACGTTCAAAGGTCAGGTCATGTTACGTCGTTTGTCTGGCGGTACATTGGCGTGATTTCAGCAAAGCTTCTACAATACCCAATACACATGCTTTTGACGTTCGAACAAGCATTTTACACGTACGCTCTCCGAAAACATCGTTTCACATCAAGAAGTCACCGTCGTTTCTTTAGCGGTATTGTAAAGGAGAGATGCAGAAATTGTTAGCTGTCTGTTGCATGTTCTTTACTGCAAGATCGATTTGTCGCAGCGGCGATTTGACTTTGATCACATACGATAGAGACGTCTCACATTAACCCATTTATGCCTAGCGTATAGAAAAAAGGCCGCGGCAAACAGCGTAGAACCATATTAGACGCCGCATGATGCGCTGTTTGCTTAAAGAAATGTTTCTGTAAAAAATATTCTAAATATAGAAATAAATATACCAGAAATCCCTAACTTTGGAAATAAATTGATCCAATTTAGAAGGATGGGAGAGTCCACTAGGCATAAATGGGTTAGACATTTTACATGTAGAGGTCTCAAGTGATTGTTGTATAGAAAAAAATCTAACGCTAAAACAACAAAATTCGTGTTCAATGTGGATAACTTCATAATGGCATTGGTGCTGTATTTAAAGCTTGCCCTTTGTAGAACTCAACACCAAATATGAGCCTCGCTCTGGCAAAAGTTTCGTCCCAGATTAGCCTGTGCAGTCCACATAGGCTACGGTAAATAGGGACTTTCCGCTTTAACTGTATTTTTCGTTTAACGTGATCTCTTCTACACTCAAATCCAATTTAGGCGGAAAGCGTCGTCCCTGAATATAATAATCTGGTACGACACTTTACCCACATGCATTACGCTCCGTTTTCACAAAGTGAGGATCGTGTGAAGAAGAGTTTAGAATCCATTTTTATAAACATGTGTATACAGATTACCGGTACTAACGGTTTCAGCATTACACATTTGCGAAAATTCCTGATTCAATATTTGAGTTCTCCGCGCCAGTGACGTTTTCTTTTGCTGTAGATCTTTTAATACGTCAAAAATATAACAATTCTTAAAAAAAAATAAAAAAATGTTTGACTTATCTTATTTCCAGTTCAAGTTACCTGTAGTTTCTTTTTCAAGGTTTCTTATAGGCGAACTAAGTTCTATCACATTCATTCTTCAAAAGGAATTCATACAGCGTTATAAAATTATTTAAGACTTGTTTTGTTTTTTATAATTATTCCTTATTGCTAATAATAATATGTCACCATCACCATGATTATGTGCTTAAAACAATGTACATCCCTATTACAATTATAAATCGTTATAATTACCTCCTTTAAAATTTCATGTAATGATATTAAAATCAGTGCACAAAAAAGTGAGTTAACTCTTTCAGTGCTGGAACCGAATTATAAAGGCCTTTGCAAACAGTTTG